>PVJH01006022.1:0-106133 GCA_004026705.1 Nesogale talazaci
CCAGGCCCCCATTATCAGCTCCCTATATTACCCTTCCTCCCCCCCCCCTTCCCCTTGAACCCTTAGTAATTTACAAATTATTTTTTTCATCCTGTACACTGTACAATGTTTCCCAACACTCACTTCCCTGTTGTCCGTGTCCCAGAGAGGAGGCTACGTGTAGATCCCTGAAGTTGGTTCTCCCTTTCTATTCCTCCATCCCTCCACCCTCCTGGTATTACCACTCCTATTACTAGCCTTGATGGATCATCTATCCTAAGTTTCCCATGTTTTCAACTTCACTGAGGAATGGAATCCAGGGCCCGGGCTATTCAAACCCCACTGTGTAACCAGGGTAGTGGGGCAGGGCCAGTGCTCAGCTGAGAGTAGGGGTGGGAGCAAGTGATGAGTCGCTGTCCCCCACTCACCCCCACCCCCAAGCACAGGAAGAGCTGCATTTCCCTCTAAGACCTAGGCCACAGATGTCATAAAGACGGGTTCAGGGTCAGGCCCCAGGATTGTCCCAGGGGATGTTGTGAGCCTCCATCGCTCTGTCTAGAGAAGCAGCAACAGGATGAGGACCGAACAGGATCAGGCGCTGATGTCGCCGTGAGTCGGAGACAGCTGGGTACCAAGTAAGGATCACTCTGTCGTGGGCTCTCCATGAAAACGAAGAGAACTGCTGTGCACCAAGTACACATATTACTTTCCCTGCCTCCCTCTACGTCATTATCTCTCCTCCCAAGCCATGACCTTTGCTAAGCGGATCCAGGTGAGCACCGCAGACCCTTGCTCTCCAACCCACCCCCTCCTCGCAGCAGCTGGGAATCGGTTCTGCTGAGGTGGGAGGCAGGGAGGCCCTGGGCCCAGAGCGAACGACACGCCCAGGACATACCCCACCTGACTCCACAGCCTGGGGAGGTTGATGAGGGAGGGACCCGAGCTCCCCAGGAAGGTCTCCAAGTGGGGAAGCAAAAGGAGTTTAAAAGCCCTTTGCTGGTGAGACCAACTCGATCGCGGCAGACCCCTCAGCCCTCCCCCTGAATGTGTCCGCATCCCCAGCAAGGCATATAATGAAACATTGAAATTCTGGGGAGCTTCACAGACAGAGAGATCCACGCCACCACAGCTAGCCAGATTGCGTTTCACTGCGTGTGCAGCTGGGCGCTGGCTTCTGAACAGCCACACGAGTGCATGCAAACAAATGACAACAAAACAGCAGACAACAAACATCTGCTTCCTCTCTGGCCAGGAAGCCACAAGCTCCAGCTGCTCAGAGAAGGCGTGCAGCACGGGCCCGCGGGAAGGCCGCACCAAACCAAACTCCCACCGCAGCAATTCTGACATGACCACTGTTTCAAAAGCATCACTAGTTATCCGAGCAGAAAGCGGCGTCTTTCTCTGATGGAATGGCTTCCGGGTTCGAATTGCTGACCTGGTGGTTAGTAGCTCATTGAGAAACCCACCATGTCACCAGAACTCCAATTAGTCAACCCCAGAGCCTTCTGGTATCCTGTGGTTTCCCGGAGCAGCCAGATCCTCCCATTCAGAGTGCCCACTGCTGCCCTGGCGTTGGCATCCTGCCCCCCTTCTGTCTCTGTCTCTCTCTCTCTCTCTCTCCTCTCTCACTCTCACCCACACACAGAGACAATGCTATTGAGTTGATGCCACCTCATAAGCGATGCCCTGGTGGGTTTGCAGGACAATGTCACTGTTCACAGGAGTAAAAAGCGCCCTGTCTTTCTCCCAAGGAGCGCCCTGTGCATTCAAACCGCCGACAGCGTGCATCGCAGCCTCACCCACGTAACCACTACACCCCCGGGGACCAAGCTTTAGGGGAACCTGTAATCGACCTTCTTTGCAGAGGTGATGCCAAGCAAGAAGGTAATTCCTACATTTCTTCGCCCAACCTCGATGAGATGACAGTTACAAGGAGAGGACACCAAATTGTCCCCCGCTGGAAAGCGCGAGAAGCCCGGTGGAGCCGGCCGCTCCGCCTCCTTCTGTAGCGAAGCTCAAGGCAGGAACTGTCCAGCCAATGCGGGCCTTAAAGAGAGGGAGATTCTACACCCGGGGCAGGTGAGGGAGAAAGACATTCTGATCCTTCTGACACTTGTTCGTATGGCGTCATCCGACGAGGACACACTGGCATTCAAAGGGTTTTCCTGTGGGCCTGCGCCTGAACTCTCAAAGTCCCTCTCCACAGCCTTTCGCCAGGAACTTATTCTAGTACTGATATTCTGGCATTGGCTTGTGTATCGTTTACCCTCGGACATCAGGGGCAAGAGGGAAAACCTGTTTCTTTTCATAAACCAGTTACAGAAGAAGTAAAACTACAGTGACTATGGCAGGACTGCTGGCCTTTCTACTCCTGTAGAGAGTGACTGTCTCAGAAACCTATCAGTGTAGTTCTACCTTATCCTATCCAGTGGCCATGAATGGGCATCTACTCGCTGGCAGTGAGGTGGAAGAGGAAGAGAAGGAAGAGGACAGGCCTGGTGGATGGCTGGTAGCGCTGTGTGGAAAGCATTGGAAAGCTAACCTCAAGGGCAGTGGTTCAAATCTACTAGTCGCTCTAAGGGAGAAAGATGAGGTTTTCTGTTCCAATCACCAGTCACTCTCAGAAACCCCTATAGCAGTGGTTCTCAACCTGTGGGTCGCGACCCCTTTGGGGGTCCAACAACCCTTTCATAGGGGTCACCTAAGACCATCAGAAAACACATATTTCCGATGGTCTCACGAACTGAGACACCGCTCCTCTCGTCTCCAGCCAGTTCCACCCACATTCAGATATGCCCACATATGAGCATTCATGCAACACCATGCTTCAAGACAAAATTTCATTGATTTTTCATTAGAAATCACTATTTCACAATATATAATTACGTATTGTCTTTGTGATTAATCGCTATGCTTTCATTATGCTCAATTTGTAGTAATGAAAATGCAGCCTGCATTACAATTCATCACAGTAGCAAAATGACAGGAAGTAGCAATGAAAGTAATTTTGTGATTGGGGTCACCACAACATGAAGAACTGTATGAAAGGGTTGCAGCATGAGGAAGGTGGCGAACCACTGCCCAATGGGGTCGTTTTGAGTTGGAATTGACTAAAATTTAGTCCCTAGATAGTAATGATCAGGGGCCTGAGGCTAGGTGACAAGATGGTTCAAGTGCTCTGCTGCCAAGTGGGAGAGATTGGAACCCATCTGCCACACCCTAGGAGAAAGGCTGGCAGTCTGTCTCTGTACAGGTCGCAGCTTGGGAAAGCCTCCGTCCCAGAAGAGTGAGAAGGAACTTCGCAGCAGTGGACCTGGGTTTGCTCATAGCAGCCTGGCAACCCTGGACAGAGCAGCCAGTCAACACGCTCCACGGCCCACCAAAAGGGTGTTGGGTACCGTGCACCCAGAGGCTCTAGGAGGAAAAACCTGGTGATCTCCTTCCCCAAACTCAGCCGTGAATGTCTGGATGGAGCGTGGATCTGCACAGACACAGGTGGGGCCATCAGGAGTCAGAATCAACGCAACGGCAATCTGTCTTTGGTCCCCGCTGGCCTTCACCTCCTAATTCAGAATCCCTAGTCAGATGTGGGCATGGGAACACCTGGTCCTATGACGTCATCCTTACTAGCTCACATTCCACACCTCGCCAAGGAGATGGCAGTTCCAGCCATCACTTTGGGGGTGATTTAATATAAACATGTGACCACATAAAGCAGGTGATTTTTTAAAGTGGTAATTTTTCTATGGCCCGGAAATGACATTATGAATATCCAAATGACCTTTGGCAGGAAACATGTCCCCCACTCCTGCTGTAGGTAGGTTATCACTCTTGGTCACCAACCCCACAGGCCTAAGGATGACACTTGAGGCATCCACGGAAGCCTGACAGGTGGAAACAATGAGCTCGTTTGGTTAATGTGTTATTTTTCTATTGCTTCAGATAACCACGAAGCTAGCATCTGAAAAGAACACAGTTTTGCTCTCAGTTCTATAGGTCAAAAGTCAGGGTGCTGTGTGACCGGGTGCCAGAGAACCTGGGATCTCGCTGACATGCTCAGACAGCTCTGTCAGAAATCGGATGCTAGCGGTGGTAGAACGAGGTTCCCATCTCCTGGCTGGCTTCCAGCCAGAGACGTCTTCTAGCGCCTGGAAGGCACATTGCCTGCCCTCTGGCTCCCTCCATCCTCAGAGCCAGCCTCAGAGGATCTCCAGGTGGCGACTTCGACCACACTGGCTCTCTCACCAGGAAGAGGTCAGCCCTTTCTGAGCATGAGCTGAGGCCAGCTCGCCTCACGCATCTCGCAGGAAGCATCACATTCTCCCTACCCCCGAGTCGGTGCTGACCCACAGCGGCCCCGGTTCCCCGTCATCGGTAACACTTCATGCCAGCAAAAAGCCCTTTCTTTCTCCCAAGGAGGGAAGAGGGAGTGGCGGTTTCAAACCACTGGCTCTGTGGCTAGCAGCCCCATGCATAGACCACGATGCCACCAGGACCACAGAGAAGCAGTTCTAGCCGTCTCATGGGGGGGTGGGGGAGGGGGGGTGACTTTATCAAATGTCTGACCAAATAGAACAGGCTGCATTCTTTTGTTGTTGTTGTTGTTTTGTTTTTTGGGCATCACTGCCCTCTGGTGGGAGTAGGAGTCCAGTCTTGCTCCTGGAGAGCTGCTGCTGGATATGAACCTCCAACTCAGTGGGCCCCAGTCCCGCACACAACCACTACGCCACTGGGGCTCAGCCCCCAGGCTACATTCTTAAGGAGATGATTCTGTATGGATGCTATAAATAATTCAAATGACTCTTGCTAGGAAAAGAAAAAGGTTCTCCACTCCTGCTTTAGACCCACTGAGGATAATCTTCCAAATCCATAAAGTCAGCTGATGTACCACTTCCCTTGTATCGCCAAACTCTCATCACCAAAGTGCAGATTAGAGACTGATTAGCATACTGTGAGAGGATATATGTGTACACTCTCTTGGCAGGGGAGTCTGGGGTCACCGAGAATTCCACCTGCCGAGGTTGACAGTTGGACTGAGGAGGCCCATAGGTAGGGATCGGGGCTAGCACAGCCAGTTATACAATTGCATTGTTCTCTGACAGTCCCAAAGAGGAGTCCCCTCAGTGAGATGGGTTGACAGAGTAGTTGTACCAGCGGGTTCAACATAGCCATTGTTAGGACAGTGCAGACGAGGGCTTCATTCTGTTGTTCACGGGGTCAGTGTGAGACCAATGCGATGGCCCCTCACAGCACATGGTAGGGATCTTGCCAGGTCCCATGCTAAATCTTCTCCTGGCATTATTTCCTTGAATTTCCTGGCCATCTTGGATTTTGTCACTGAGGGCCACAGGCTTCCACATTTAGCAAGTGCTAACCACTCACCCTGGACAAAGCCCATGAATCAACTGTCTGACCAATCAGGCTCGTTGTCAACCCTGATATCACGCACACCATCTCAGCAAGCGCCATTCTCACCGCCCCCACCGCCCCCCCCCCACCCCAGCCAAACTTGGCCCGACTGTCAAGTCCGATTTCACCCACAAAAGCTTCCCTGATCACAAGGTTTCAAAAACAAAAAACCACCAAACCCACTGCCAATGAGTCTACTGTGACTCACAGTAACCATACATGGAGTTTCTAAAACTGCACATTGTTATGGGGCAGGTAGGCTCACCTTTTGCTCACAAAGGTCTAGGCAGATCCCCCCAAGATATGAACTTGGGCCCCTGGATGTCAAGTCCAGAGTATGTAACGGGATATGGTGGCATGATGGTGCCAAGCGTCATTTACGGAGGGCCCACTATACGTGTCCAACAAACAAGCACACTCCATACTGCCATCAGGCTGATGCCCTCTCAGAGTGACCCAAGTGCACAGGGTGGAACTGTCCCTGTGATATTCTAAGACTGGAACTTCTTTTTTTTTTTTTTTTTGCCAACCAGTGATTTTTTTAAAAAATCACTTAATTGAGGGGTTCTTACAAATCTTATATGCTGCCATCAACATTTCCAAACCCTTTTCTCTCTACTTCAACCCTTAGTGTCAGCTCCTCTTTTTTCCCCACTCTCCCTCCTCCTCTTCCCACAATCATAAATTGAGCAATTATATATTGTTGTTGTTATTTTGAGTCTTACACTGCCCATTATCTCCATTTACCCACAGTTTTGCTATTCGCCTCCCCCTGGAGTGTGGGCTATATAGCTAACCTTCTGATGTGTTCCTCTCAACCATACCATCCTCAACCTTCATGACATCATGACTCCCACTACTGTTCCTGATGGGGTATCTCTCCTGGATTCCATGTGTCCAGAGCATTTAGCTTTGCCAAGATATGGACTCTGGTCTAGCCAGGCTTGTAAAGTAGAACTGGGTCATGGGGTGGGGAGGAAGCATTAAGGAATTAGAGGAACGATGTGTGTTTTATCGCTGCTATACTACACTCTGGTTGAATCATCCCTTCCTTGCCCAGTTGTCTACAGATGGCCTTTGGGTCTCCACTCCAAACTCCCTCTTTCACTTTGATATGATTGCTTGCTTGGAATATTTTGATTTCTGACCCTGTTGACACCTCATGGTCATACAGGCTGGTGTGCTTTTTCCATATGGGCTATTTGCTTCCCTGCTAGATGGCTCCTTGTTTAGCTTCATCTCTTTAAGACCCCAGACGTTACATATTCTGAAAACCAGGCACCATCAGCTTTCTTCACATTGGTTAATACACCCATTTAATCTTCAGCAATTATGTTGGGAAAGTTAGTATCAAAGATTGCCAAGTTATTAGAACAAAGTATTTTTGTGTTTAGGGAGGCCTTGAGTACAGGCTCAAAGTTCATTTGTTATTTTAATGCTTAACATATAACTATGTATATTGGCCTCTATTAATATATTTCCATACATATATGCCTATAGCTATACCTCTATAAATAGCTTTAGCCTCCTACTTCTTTCCTCTATTTCCTTTCATTTTCCTTCTGTCCTACTATCATGCTTATTCTCCATTCAGCTCTAAGCAATTCCTCTTGGATACATTGCACTTGATCAAACCCAACCAGACATTATAAACCCTTCTCGCCATCAATTTTAACTCTCCTCTTGTTCCATTGAACCTGAGCCTGTTGGTTCCTTGTTTCACCCCCCACCCATCCCCACCCCCCGCCAATTGCCAGTCCCATTGTTTTCTCCTTAGGAAGAACTGGAACTCTTTTTTTTTTGGAGGGGGGGGGCGCATCACTCCCCTCTGGTGGTCATGGGAGCTACCCTGCCTTGCTGCTGCTGGATTTGAACTGCCAAGCCCGTCGGTCGCAGTCCTGCACTTAACCACTATGCCACTGGGGCTCAGCCCAGGACTGGAACTCTCTATGGGAGCAGAAAACCCAATTTTTCTCTCAAGGAGTGGCTGTAAGTTCCAAACTGTGGATCTTGCAGTTAGCAGGACAAGAAGAAAACTCTCCTCCTTTGTTGCTCCCTTTGTGACTAAGGTTCTCCAGAAAGCAAGCTTTAAGACAAAAGATGACCATGTCAGAAGTGTGTTAGAGAAGTGTCTTGCCATCCCCATAGAAGGAGCTAAGAAAGCAGGGTTGGGAAGACAAAGAAGTAGACCTGTGACACAGGCGCCATGACCTTGATAAGGCCTTAGTGAAACCTGTGGGGAGCTAGCTGTGAGGCCAGGGCTCTTCTTCAGCGATGCTGACCAGCCATCAGTGCAGGCTGCCCTGGAAAGGAAGTGTGTCATTGGTGGAGCAGTGTTCATCAGTTCAGTGCGGCCTACAGGCAGCAAACCTGGGTGATACTCACAGCCCGACCCTGTGCTGCTCAGATTCACTTCTGTGTATGAGTTCATATGAGTCACAAAACTAGCTCTTCAGGATTCTGATGAGTGGCCTTTATTGAGAGAACCCAGACTAATAGGGGGATGGAATGCAAGGCCCAGATTTTCATCCCAGGTCTGACCCCTCAGTCACCATTCCTGTCTGGGACTCTGAGGAATGTCTTTCCTCATTTTCTGTTGAAATTGGGCAGGTGTGCAAATGGCCCCTTAGTTCCTGTGTGGACAGAATCGTGTTCCTCCAAAATGTTATGGAATCCTAACTCCTAACCCACAATCCTGGTTTTCAGTTGGGTTTTCCTTGGGATGCTAATGAGACCATATCGGTGTAGGATCTGGTCAAGTCACAGGGACAAGGCAGCAGGCACAGGGAAATAGGCACCACATTCAGCAAAGTTGGCCCAAAACAGAGGCATGCCTGAGCTAAAGATGCTCAGACAAGAGCTGTCTCCTGTAGCAGAGAGAGAGAGGGAGAGACTGTCCTGAATTCAGCCACTGCCCTGAATTTGTGCTTCTAGCCGCCTAGAATGCAGAGAAAAATATAGTTTTGTTTATTAAAGACACTTGCTTACCCTACTTCTGTTATGACAGCACTGGAAAAATGATGATACATCCATCAGCCTATTTCGACCTGACAATCAGTGTATCCTTACACTCGGTGCCCTCAGCCAGGTCAGCAGAAGTCTATGATGGTCCCAAGATGTTCACTCCCTGGTGTACACGTACCTTCATGCAGTGTTTCAGACACAAACGTGGTGATTCTGTGGGGGATTTGGCTGACACGGTGAAGGCACCTGGGCAGTTAACCTTGGGTTAAGGAAACGATCAATGATCTTCTGTGGGCGAGACCTAAGTAGATGAGCTTTTGGGATGCAGAGTCAGTGGGTGAGAGCAATTCAGTGCGTGTGCGCAGGCTTGTACACACACACACACACACACACACACACACACACACACACCTTTCCCTGGATCTGGATGATGATAGTCGGTTTTCAAATAAGAACCTCTAGCATGTATTGGCCTCAAGACTGTGGTGGCCTATGGGTGAGACACTGGGCTGTGAACTGTCCAGTGGCTCATCCAAACTTGTCAGCCCCTCCAAGGGAGAAAGACAAGCCTGCCTGTTCCAGGAAAGACACCGTCTTGGAAACACTTTCTGTCATTGCTGTGAGTCTACCCGGACTCTGGGGCAGGGGTTTTAGTTGGGTTTTTAGGACTTGGTGCTAAATCATAGATAACCTCATTTAATTTCCCAGTTTTGGAGACAAATCGCAAGGTCACATTGGCTGAGCAACTTCCTCAGGTTCACCCAGCCTGCAAATGTCTAAGGCAGGACTTAGGGTATTTGTTGGACCAAAGGATGCACTTTCTGCCCCAAAAGTGGGGGGGGGGGGGGGGGAGTGAGGATGCATCTTATGGTCAGAAGGTGTGGTGCCCCAGAACATTTGTTTATGATCCTATGTAACCGCTCACTATCCACTGCTATTTGCATGCTGTGCATTGCTGTGTGTTTGGGGGAAGTCCCGCCTCCTGGAGTCTCAATGTCACATCATGGGCACAGCACACGCCTCCCCTCATTTGTTAATGAAAGTGATGATGGTTCTTAACACCACAGTTATGCTGTTAAACATTATTGTATTTTGCTTTATTTTAATAAATATTTTAGTATACTGGTACTATTTGGTTCAGAAGATTTTTTCTTGTTCTAAAAAATGGGTGCATCAAGGGAGTAGGTTGGGGGAGAGGTCGGGCAGTGTAAGATATGACAGAACAATAACAGTGTATAAAGTATTGAGGGTTGGTGGGGAGGAGAGACCAGGGGAAGAGGGGAAGGAATGGAAAAACTGATACTAGGGGCTTAAGGGAAAGGCAGATGACTGGAGAACAATAATAGAAGTGGACATGTGAGGGTGCTTGACACAGTATGCTTATTTATATATTGTGAAAAATGATGTATGAGCCCCCAATAAAACGATTTAAAAATTTTAAAAAATGGGTGCATCCTATGGTCAGGTGTGTCTAATGGTCTGAAAAATACAGTAAACTGTACCTGGTCACCAGCCCTGATTGTTTCAAGGAAGCTCAAGGACTATCCTATGGGGTTCCACAGATTTTGCCATAAAACATCATCTCGATCTAAAGCAATGGCAGTAAATAGCCATTCTAAGAGTGTCACTTAGTGGCATCCAAACACTTATGTTAAAATCAGCTTGATCACTTTGAACAACTCCGAGCCTAAATGTCTCCTGAGGTCTGGTGGCCAGTGGAAATGATAAGTGTGCTTGCTGTGTTCCACCCAGAGTTCGATGTGTATATCCTTAGATGGATTAGTTTAAGCCACCATTTGTTTACACTTTGTAAGATGAAGCTTCAACTCCCCTCACGTCACAGAGAAGTCAAATAATGTTCAATTGCCTTGCCTCAGACCAGCAGCAAAACCAAAAGTTGGCCTCCGCCCTGGTGGTGGAGTGGTTAACTACTGGCTGATAATGGAAAGGAGGGAGCGTCAAATTCCACAGCCACAACATAGTGAGAAAAGACCCGGTGATCTATTCCTATAAAGATTATACTCCAGAGAGCCCAAACTGGCAGTTCTCCTGTGTCCAAAAGGGTCCTGAGAATCAGAATGGACTTGACAGCACCCGTAACAGCAGAAATCTGCCCTCAGCACCAGAGCTTCCAAGTGCTTAGTTATAAAAACTTTGTAATCATTCGTTTTCACCTCCTAAAGAATTGATCGGAGTGTTGAGGTAGATGATCTATTATATAACACATCAGTTCTAACAACCTGGTTTTCTGTGATGCTCATCCTCCTGAAAAAAATCGCTGAAGACAATGTGGTGAAGAAAGTTAATGGTGCTTGACTATTAAAAGATAAAGTGTCTGGGGACTTAAAGGCTCAAAGTTAAGCAAGCAACCATCTAGCAATCATGAGGTGTCAACAGAATCCAGTCATAGGCATCAAAAAATACAAACCCCCCTCCTCTCCCCAACCTCCACCCAAAGAAAATCCATGCCAAAACCCATCTGTAGCCAATAGGACATCTCTTCACAGAAGGGTCAACCAGAGCATAGTACAGCACTGATGAAGCATACAATATTCCTCTGGTTCCTTGAGACTTCCTCACCCCTAATCCTGCCTTTCAGTTCTGGCTAGACCTGAGCATGCATACTGGGCACATGGAATTCAGGTCAGATTACCACCACCACCACCACCACCCCCCCCCCGGGACTGAAATAGGAGTAGTGATACCAGAAGAGGAAGGTGAGGGTGGGAGGTTGGGTGGAGGGGATGAAGTGGGAAACCAATTGCAATGATTGACACAAAATCCCCACCCCCACCCAAGGAGGACAAACATGGGTGAAGAGACACAGTGGTCAATGCAAGGTATGGAAATAATTTATAATTTATCAGGGGGTCATGAGGGGGGGAGTTGGGGGGGGGGGAGGAAGAAGTTGATACCAAGGGCTCAAATAGAAAGTAAATGTTTAGAAAATGATGATGGCAACATACGTACAAATGGGCTTGATACAACTGATGTATGGGTTGTTACAAGAGTTATGAGCCCCCAATAAGATGTTTAAAAATAATTAAATGAATAAAAAAATAACACATCGATGAAATCAGTGTACATTCACCCTTAGCAGGCACTGTGCTCTGTTTCTAACCAGCTCTAAACGGTTCAACTCACTAAAGCTGGTAGGCTCTGAGCAAAGAGTTGGAGGCTCGAGTCCACCCAGAAGCCTCTCAGAAGAAAGACCTGGTGAGCTACTTCCCCAAATCAGGTGTTGAGAAAGTCTACAGAGCACACTGCTCCTCTGACATGTGAGTTTCCAGGATCGGGACTGACCCAGGGCAACTGATAATCTTTCTACACATATGGGCTCATTTGAACTGGCATCCATCAACCACAACAATGAGAATGCTTCTCACGTGTCCTCACTACCTGATCTTCCTGGGACGTACAAGTCAAGTACAGGTTGTAACCAAGGACCCTAAGTCCTTCTAAACCCACTGCCGTTGAGTTGATCCTGATCGATAGGAACCCTAGAGGAACAGAAGAGTAAAAGCATACCATAGGGAAGAGACAACCTAGTTTCTCTCCTGCAGAGCAGATGGTGGGCTTGAACTGCTGAAGTTAGCCTTCAAGTGCTGAACTCCCAATACCACCAGACTCCCTCCTCCAAAGACTGACCCCGGTTGAGTTGACTGCCATTGAGTCCACTGTGCCTCACAGCCAGCCTATGCAGCAGAATAAACTCGCTCTCTGGGGTTCTCAAGACTGACAGTCTCTCCGAGGGGCAGGTGGCCTCATATTTCCCCTGAGGACTGGCTGGGAGCTTTGTACCATTGACCTTTCAGTGAGCAGCCCAGAGACCTCAGGGATCCCTTCCCAAAGACCATGGGTCTCAGAGCTGGCTGCACCAAAGAATCACCTGGCATGCTTTTAAAACACAGCAGATTCAGCACCTACCCTGAGATGCTGACTTCTTTGGTCTGGCTGAGGACAGGGCTGTAGTCTTATTGAAAACCCCCCATGTGATTGACATGGACTCCAGGGTTAAGATGAATACAGTGCTTCTGGTGGCATCAGCTACTCTGAGAGGAAATACCTGAGCTTCCTTGGACCTCCAGGAAGAGTGTTCCTCGGTAGATGCCATCGGGGAAGGTGTGATAGGTGCACAGGTACTCCCCAGTGTTGTTACAGATTAGCTGCTGGATCGTGAGGTCCAGGCCAGGCCCAGGAACCACTTGCTCTCTGAATTTCGGGGGGATGTGCCACCCATAGTCACTGTTGTGGATGGCCAGCGTTTGATGCAGATGTGTCCAGTGGACCTGGGTCACTTTGGCCTTGGTGAATGAAAGGTGACATTGTAAGGTTACAGAATCTCCTTCCACTGCAGAAATGTTTCCAGATGTTATTATTCTCCCTTCCACGGCCCCTAAGAAAGGCGGAAAAATCAAGCAATCATCAGTTGCACAGTCACGGGCATTGAGATGGGAACTGGTTTGTGTTTTGAAACCATGGTTTCTCCCGCCCCTCCTGCTGTGCCCTCGTGTGGACAATGGTTATGTCCAGTGAAATCCACTTAAAGGCTTGCTCTCTCCTCTCCCCGCTCCTCCCTGTTCCCCTTTCCAATCTTCTTCCCCCTCCTACACCTCTACCCCAGTGGAGACCACCCCCTTTCCTACCACCACCTCTACTTCCATTGCTCGCCTTGGCCTTTCTCCTCCTGCCCCCACTGAAGGGACATCCAAGCCTCTCTTCGGAGACCTCGAACAAGAGGGAGCTCCTTTTCCATGCCGTGGTCTCAGAAGCGGCCCAGAGGGACCCTTCTACCCTCTCCTGTTCGTTGCTGTGAGTTCGCAGAGACTGTGGCAGTGAGCTTGGTTTGGGTTTGAGCCATATTGCATGATTAGCACTGTAGTCGATCATTGCTCATAGCTCTAGGAACACAGCCTGTCTTTCTCTTAGGATAGTGTGCTGTAACATGACTCAGTGGCCACATCATGGGTTATTTTCATCTGCTTTTATTTTATCTCCCTATTTCGAATATACCATATATACTTGTGCATAACCCGAGTCTCTCAGCACGTTTTTTATGCAGTTTTAGGTGCCCCACTGATATTCAGGTCGGCTTGTGTTCAAGTATATATGACAAGCCCTTCATCAGCCAACACCCACTCTTCTAGTTTGAGGCTTGTTTGGGGGTTGGGGTTTGTTTGTTTGTTTGGTTGGTTGGTATCTTCAGCAGCTGAGTTCTTCTCTGGGTACCATATTCTTTGAAGTAATATTTGAGTCTTTGGCTTGCTTACTGAGTCTTGGTGGCCCAAGCGTTAAGCCCCAGTTTCTGGCTTTGAGCCCACCAGAGCCTTTCCAGGAGAAAGGCCTGAAAATCTTCTCCCACCAAATGACAGCCTGGAAGACCCTCTGGGAGGTTCCACTCAGTCCCCACTCACGTCCCTGACTTAAAAAGAGCAGCTGGATACCCTCTGACAGTAAGTGCCTGGTTATCCCATAGGGTAGGGGTCGGCAAACTGCGGCTCGCGAGCCACATGCTCTTTCAGTGTGAACGTGTGGCTCTGAAGTAACCTTGAAAGCATTTGAAGGTCATTATCTCAGATCACGGTGATTTCATTTGTTTGGAAAAACCTATGTAAGACTCTGGAGTGATTTTAAAGTTGTTAGGAGGGACAGGATTGACTCTTCGGTCTCAAGAGTTTGCTGACCCCTGGCTTAGGGGAACAAAGATACAATCATAAAAACGACCTTCAGCAAAATCCAAAAGCCCATAGGAAGACAAGTTTAAGGGAACAAAATGGTTTCTCTCAGATGAAACCCCCTCATCAGCCCTTACCACGGCCAGCCCTTTGGGGGAGGGGGTGGGGGCGGGTGGGCAGAAAGCTACATGAAGTCAAATTGACTTCAGCATCTTAGAATGCAGGTCTTCTCCCTCCCTGTCAGACACACTTGCTCCCAGTGGGGAATGCAGAAGGAAATACATTTAATAATACCATCTCTGATTGTCGGGTGTCTGCAGTGAGCCAGGAAGACCATTATGATCCATGAGAATGACCTGGAGAGCCTTCCTGGGCCCCTTCCTGAGTTCCTATGCTCCAGGACAGAAAGGCGAAGGAAGAAAGGGAGGTTGGACAAAAGCCAACCTCCATGCACAAAATGAGGTCTTTCTCCTTGACCCCTTTCCCTTCCCCCTGCTTCTGCCCTGAGTGAATCAGTCAGGTGCCCCCATGCCCCCCTGCCCACCCCCCCAGCTCCCCCCCAGCCCCTGTCCTTCCCCTGTCAGCCACACTGACTCCTACATTCTTCTCAGGGGTTCCCTTCCCCACCCGCACCCCCCAGAGGGCCCTGATGATTGTCTTTCCTCCTTGCTTCCCTGTAAGGGACGCTGCTCTGCATGCCGGTTCCACGTGTGCTCCGTGTCCATGCCCCTGCCCCCCACCCCGGATGGAGTTGGAGCTCTTACCTGATGTGGGAAGAGTCGCCTGCCTCAGGCCCTGGACCCATATCACCAGGAGACACCACTGCATGCTGCTGCCAGAAGGTCTACAGGAAGCCGCTGTGGCCTCTTCTGCCCCAGCCGGGGCCAGCTGCTGAGGGGAGGGTGCCGCTAAGCGGAGGAGAGAGGGTCTTGGAAAAACCACGTTCAGCAAAAACAGCGTCAAAGACCCAGCTCGCAACGAGTCCGCCGACGACACCAAGAGTGAGCCACAGGAAGCCCACTTAAAATAAACAACTTAAAAAAAAAAAAGTGTGGTCAGACCGATCCTGGTCTTTAGATTGCTATTAGATATTTGTTTTTCAATGAGGTCTTCAGGGCTTCCTCACTCATTCTCTAGAGAGCTGCACTGGGCGCCCATGCTCATCCCCCTGACCTCCACCTGCTGGAGAAGGTGCCCCCTGGGGGCAGGGGGTTAAGAGGAGACGATGGTGGGCCAGAAACCGCACTGATGAGCCAGGGCCAGTAAGCAAGACAGGAATGGCTGAGACAGGGTCTTACACAAGCAGAGCAAGTATCCCTTGAAAGAAACCCTCCCCTGGAATCATGGTTCTCTGTCTGGTCCGCCTGGACCGAGCTCTCATCTCGTCTCTAGCTCGGTTGATCGGAGGGGCGTGGGCAGGGTTCACTTTGGCTGTGCACAGTGGCCCCTGCGAGCTGGCAGAGGGAGAGGGCTAGCCCCAGTGGTCTGGCTAGAGGAGGGATGGGTGACACATGGTGACATTTGGAGTGCCCAGATCGTCACCAGGTCCTGCTGTGGACCCATCTTTCCCTCTTGGGTTCTCCCTCCTGTCTCCTCTTGGGCTTTTCTCCTTCCTGCCCCTTTCTCCTTCTGTTCGGTTCATTTGCTGGCCCGCCTGTGCCAGGCTCTGGAGACGTCAGGATGGAGAGCCCGTGGCGGGTCTCTAACAGAGAGCTGACTGTTAGAGGCTTGTTCGGATCATCCCCCTCTCTCTGCCTCTGGGGTTCGGGCTGCTTGTTCTCTTGAAGAGCTACAGTCTCAGAAACCCCAAGAGCAGCTTGGCTGTCCTTGGCTCACTGAGCTCGAGTGGATTTCAACCCAGAGTTGCCCTCTGGGACAGGAAGGAACTAGCCCTGTCTGTTTCCCAGACAGGAACTCTTGGCAGGCGTTGAAAGCTTCATGTGGCTCCTTCAGAGCAGCTGGTAGATCCAAACTCCTGACCTTGTGGTTAGGAAACTGTGGCAGTTACAGACTCTCCTGACAACTTGAGCAAAGGGGCAGAGTCCAGCCTGCAAATCAGGTCACGGCCAATGAGGCCTCTGTGTGAGCATGGCCTTCTCCCAAGAAATCTGGGAACTGCTGTCTTCCTCCCTGCAGGTGGGACACTCTCTGCTACCTGTTCTGATTGACAAGCCACAAGGAGTTACGCTGATGGAGCCAGAGTCCTGGAGCTGGAGGACCCAGGTGGAGACCCAGGTCAGCACTGAGATGCTCCCAACATCACGGGATCCACAATCCTTTCCTCTCACTGGACTGCGCTCCTCTTGCATTCGGTGTCATTGCATATGTTGCATGAGTCTGAAGAGGACTTTATAGACTGGTATCAGACATTTGGGATACCATCAGACTTAGGGAATTGATCTGGACTGGGCTGAGATGTTTTCTTTTTCTTTTTCTTTTTTGTTGATGTTTTCTTAATATAGAACTGTTCTTTGATATAAAGTTCTCTCTTACACATATATGAGTCTCCCCAGATTTGTTTCTCTAATCTACCTGGACAATCACAGAGGCCAAACTGTAAGCCATGTTCATTAGGAGTTGTAATGGACTTCATGACTGTGGGCTGGGTTCTTGAATGTTCTTGCTATCACTTGCCTCTCACATGCTCCACAGTTGAAACCTTAAGAAACTGCAGCTTCTCCAGGGCTCGTGAACACATCTTAAGCTTGGGGTCCCCCTCCCTCTCTCCCAGTCCAGCACTTGGATTTCCACAACTTCCAAGCTTCTACCCTACTTCGGAAGTAGCTGCTTTTCTGTCTACCTTGGTTCTACCCATTTTTCACACTCCCTCATGACCTAGACATCTCTAAGCCCACCCCAGCTTCCAGCCTCCATTAGACTATATAAGCTATAAATTCTCAATTTCTCTTTGTCTCTTCAAATAGCATTCTTCAATGGAGACAGGAAGTGGAAGAGAAAAGGGATGTGGCCACTCAGCATTTGGTACCACCCAGGCAACTCTTATCCCCGAGAAGCCACCACCCAGCAGAGTTGGCTGAACAATGGGCTGGGTGGTCACTCCATAGCCCGTGGGAGCAGAGCAGCCTCAGAAAATCAAAGACTCAACATAAAAGGAGTATCTATGATCTAAGGCTCATTAAGAAGACTGTGAGCCACGGGGCATGTTGGCAGAAACTGGCTCTCCAGTTGAATGCAAATTAGGTGAATTTAGGGGCCAGATGGATCAACTCTTGTTTGTCCAAGCTCCCTCAGGTGAGGTGACTCTGAGGAGCCCCCCCACAAGGGTTTCCCAGGGGTTCAGTAAACTGTGGGGGGGGGGACTTCCTTTGCCTTCCCAGCTGTGCAAATAAGACAAGGGCCCCTAGTAGAGGTTAGAATACAGGGTTGGAAGACAAGACTTTTTCCTGAGCATAGGCTTCTGTAGTCTTTTCTCACAGAGCTGACCCACCCACATCACTCCCTTCCATCTCCTCCTTCATCGCAGATGTCAAGCTATTGTCGACAGCTCACACCTGCCCCTACAGCCCTAATTCCCACTTCTTCCTACCTGGAGCCCTAGGGCACGTGTGCGTGGACTGGAAGTACAACTGGATCTATTCAAAGACCCTCTGGCCATCTAGACCCCTTTATTCTGGACCAACACAGCACGCTCCTCCTGCATCTCAAGGGTCACCAGGCCCGAAATGACTTCACAAGAGAGGACGTGACCAGTCTTAAAAAACAGATCATTTCAACACCGTTTAAAAGACCCAGGTATGGAACATAAAGGAAAATCTCCAAATGAGGTTTGTGAACTCAATATAAACTTGATCTCCAAATATGAAGATTTCCCACAAAAAAATTACTTCGTTCCTAAAAACAGCAGCAACAAAATTGTTCCTGTGGCCATTACACAATCTCTTGTCAACTTCTAAAGGGGTGGAGTCTAGCCTGTCAATCAGGTTGCAGCTTGATGACCTCATTTAGGGGTGCGAAGGAGATGAATAGCTTACTGGAGGCCAGAAGCACTTTCTGTTTTTCTCCTGGTGACACATTCCTGTTGTCAGGTGGAAACAACCTGGGGGAGCCAGAGCCCTGGAGCCGGAGGAGGTGTGTGGAGACCCACGCCAGTGCGGAGGTGCTTCCACCCCCACTAGATCCAAAAGACTTTCCCCCCACTGGCCTGTGATCTTTCTGTATTCAACATCACTGCATTTGTCTGTTTTTCTCCTGGTGACACATTCCTGTTGTCAGGTGGAAACAACCTGGGGGAGCCAGAGCCCTGGAGCCGGAGGAGATGTGTGGAGACCCACGCCAGTGCGGAGGTGCTTCCACCCCCACTAGATCCAAAAGACTTTCCCCCCACTGGCCTGTGATCTTTCTGTATTCAACATCACTGCATTTGTTGGATGAGTCTGAAGAGGAACTTTTAGACAGGTATCAAACATTTGGGCTAATATCAGGCTTATGGACTTGCTCTGGGGTGGGCTGTTTTCTTAATATAGAATTACACTTTGATATAAAGTTATTTCTTACACGTATATAAGTGTCTCTAGATTTGCTTCTCTAGTCAAGCCAGACTAACATAGTTCACTTACAAATATTGAGGGAAATTGTCTACATTAAAGTATCATCACCCAGATACTGAAAGTATATGAAATAATAATAAGTAATGGTCCAGTGGGCCTTACTCCAGGATTGCAGGAATTATTAGATACTAGGAATTCCATTAATCCTAAACACTGTGCTTACATAGGAAAATAATATGGCCATCTCCCTAAAGAATAATTTGGCAAAACTTGATCTCCATGACTCATTTTTTAAAGCAAAACTCAGTGTATGAAATAAAAATGGATAAGCTATTTCCTCAGACACCATACATACACCCAAAGTCAACAACTCTTTAGAGAGAAACACAAAAATCAGACACAAGACAAGGGTACCCACTAGTGCCACCCTAAACGAAAGACTGGCTGAAAATGTGGACCAGTTTCACTATATCAGAGAAGTAGTTAGATTTCTAAGAATTAGAAATAAGGAGATAATTATATTTCCACTGAGAGCTAGTTATGTACATGGAAAACTCAAAAGACCCAAAGGTAAATACATACAAGAGAAAAGACAGGAAATCACACAAATGTCTATCAGTCGGGGCTTGGCTGACGAAAGTGTGATAAGCCGTCTCTGATTAGAAAAACTGCCTATACCCGCACAATAGAAAAGTAAAAAAACAAAACCCAAATCACCTCAATCAAGTCAATTCTGACTCCTGGTGACACTATCGGACAGGGCAAGGCAGAACTGTCCTTGTGAGTTTCCAAGAGGGTAACTCTTTAGGGATTAGCTGGTGCTTTGGAACTGCTGATCCTGGGGATTACAGCACAACATAGCCACTGCCCTCACAGAGGGACAAAACTGCAACGTCAAAGAAAAGAGTCACCTTCATGTATTGGCCTGGAGCGATGCTTATAAGATTTGATCAAATAGAAAAATGTGAGGTGCCAAAAAGGGTATACTGTGTGCTACTTCTGTACAGCTTCTTAAAAGTAAATAAAATGTTCCTCTCAGAGGCCCGGGTGGTGGTTGGGTTATCACTGCCCTGCTAACCACAAGGCCAACAGTTCCAAACCACCAGTTGCTCAGAGGGAAAAAGACAAGACTTTCGACTCCTGCAAAGACTGAGAACCTTGGAAAGCCACAGGGGCATTACTGTTTTGTCCCACAGGGGGCACTGTATGCTGGAATCTGCTCAGTGGAATGCTGAAGATAGTTCATGTCAGAAACATTGTAAGAATTAACCAGAAATTGACCCTAAACGTTGATTACCTTTAGGTCATAAGAAAGGAGATGGAGTAGGTGAAGGCTGTCATGGAGGAGAAAGAAAGTTCTTTGGTCTGTGGATTCCTTCCTTATAGCTAGCCCAGCTCTCACAGAGCACCCATCCTCCCTCACTGTGTGTGCTAGTGAGTATCTCCTTTCCATTTTCAATCACTCAGAAGTGATCAGGTTTAGGATACAACCCACAGAGACATGGTCTTTAACAGACTATAACTAGGAAAGCTGTATTCCAAACAGTACATTCACAGGACACAGGTTAAATGCCAACACACACAAGCATCTTGGAGAGCCACTATTTGATTCATAACAGGAAGGATGTGAGAAGCAAAGAAAACTTAATGACTTTAGTTTGGCTGTAAAGCTTTACTAATTTCAGTCACTTATAAGAACTACTAAGCGAGTAAGTATAAATACTGCTCAGCATTATAACCATTATGCATACAACTGAAAAAGTATAGTTAGAAATACATAATTAATGTAAGATGTCATAATAACTTAAGGAGTTGTTCAGTATGTAGCCAAGTGCTTCATCTTGGATAGGCAGATACTAGACTGAGCTACTTCTCTGTCATAACAAATTTAGCAGACTTAACACATTTCTTCATGTCACTCAATCAACAAATATTGAGCCCTTACTTTGAAAAATTGCATTCCCTTGCATTGGGAAAGTTTGGCTGGCCTTGAGTAAAATTGCATGGCATTGCATTGGGTAAATCTGCTGGACAAACTTCTTGAAGTGTTGAAGAGCAGGGATGTTGCTTTGAGACCAACAGAGCCTCTGATCTGAGCCAGGACATGTTCCAGCACCTCGATCCTGCACGTAGTTAGACATTGGTTAAGGAAGGCTGAAGAGAAATCGCTATGTTTGAGTTATGAGGCTGGAGAAGAATATACAAACTACTATGGGGAACTGATCCCAATGATCGTCATATAACATACATCCCTTCCCACACCCACCTCACCCAAGAGACATGAACATAGAAACATGGGTGAAAGGAGACAGCAGGTGGTGTAAGGTATGAAGATAAGAATAATTTATAATCTTTCAAGGGGTCACGAGTGTGGGGGGGGAGTGGTGAAAAAGAGGAGCTGATACCAAGGGCTCAAGTAGAAAGCAAATGTTTTGAAAATGATGATGCCAACATATCTACAAAATGTGTTTGATACAGTTACTATGTGGGTGGTTATAAGAGCTGTAAGAGCCCCCAA
This sequence comes from Nesogale talazaci, assembly GCA_004026705.1. Lineage (NCBI taxonomy): Eukaryota > Metazoa > Chordata > Mammalia > Afrosoricida > Tenrecidae > Nesogale > Nesogale talazaci. The sequence goes on from PVJH01006022.1 coordinate 21,054, forward strand.
TAAAATTATTTTTAAAAAAATAAAGGAAGACAATATTGTGGACGGCCAGAAATAGATACAAGGTGCCTGAGGAACACAGTCCGAATGCTCCTTAAAAACAAGGACTGCACGACTTCATCTGACGGATGTCAGACATGGCATCCAGAGAAGTTAGAAAAGGATCTCTTGCTTCCTAAAGTGGAAGTTCAGCAAAAAGAAAAAGGGAAAAAAAGAGTATATCCCTCAAGGAGATGGACTAACAGGGGTTGTGACAATGAGCTCAACCTTAGCCATTGTGTGGAGGGCGCAGAGGCAGGCAGCGTGTCTAACTGCTGTGCCTAGGATTGCTGTGCATCAGAGCTGACCCCAGAACACCTGATGATGACAACAACCTTACAGAATCACTGTCCCGGGATGGCTGATACAAAGAAGAAACATCCATTCAAAGAGCTTACACCCAAGCAAAAATAAAGGAGGATATAAAGTAGCATGTAAGTGTGGCTGTCCCGTACAGAAACTGAAGATGGGTTCGTATCAGGCAAAGGCAGAAAGAGAGGAGGCAAGGATGGAGGATCTCCGAGCAAGGAGACAGCCAGGTAATGAATATAAAGGCTAACTTCGAAGTAGTAACAACCACTGGCATGCAGCCAATCCTTGTGCAGCGCCGTTATGACAGTGTCAAAACACAGACCCGGATTCTCGTGCCCCTGAGCAACACCTCAGAAACTTTATGAGGCATTTGGGCCTGTTTAAACTAAATGTTTAAAAACATGTGTTATCACAGAGGGGAAACAAAGCATAGGGTAATATGAGTTTCATGGGTTATGGCTCAAAGGATGACAGTCGCAGGAAAAAAGGAAGGCTATTGGTCTGTATGCCCCTGCCTGCACTCAAAGGGATTGATGTACTTAGCTGACTCACAGGGTCAAGCAGGGTTCAGTGGGAAAAAACTGTCAGCAGTGCTAGGGGGACCATGTCTACTGTGGGGTCCAGGCAGTGGGAACCAGATCAGACTGTGACCCAACATCGACTCTCTCAAAACACATTCGTTCTCTTCCCCTTAAGGAATGAAAGCAGCTCTTCCAGGGTATTTGAGAAATATTTTTAAAGGGAGGTGGCGTGTAAATACAAGCATGAGCTTGAAGGGAGAGAGGGAGGTGTGGACTTCAGTTGCTTTCAGTAAGATGTTGCCTGGACCCTTTCACCACCCTAGCCCACCTCCGATCTCACCAAGACAAGCTTAACTCAAGATCAAGGTCAAGAGAACTTTTTTATATACAGTGCTTGAGACACCAATGGCCCAATTGTAGAATGCTCACCTCCCCAAAAGGAGATGGGGGTCATCTCCTCGCCATTGTACCTTATGTACCATCACCACCCATCAGATACTTGAGTGCTGCTATGTGACCAAACAGGTTTTAGAGGCGCTTGTGAACTTAGACTAGGAAGAAAGACCTGCAGATCTACTGCAAACCTCAGCAAGTAAATTGGGTCTGACAGGTCGATGATTGGGGGAATGGCACAATAATAGGCAAGAGGGTCAGGTGAGGAGGGACTGAGCACAGAACTGACTGACAGCTAATAGCAGCAGTCACTAACCCAAAATAACCCTATCCTGGTTATGCTGCTTTAGGGTGCAAAAGAGACCCCACATCCAACTACAACTCAAGAAGAATATGCAAGCCGTAAACAGGACAAAGACCTATTATCCACACGAGGTAGACCATGAACACGAGGTCATAATGGCATCAGATGATTTGCAGCCAGGCAGCTACTTAAACAGAGCACAGAACAGAGAAAACAGTTGGATCATCACTGTTACAGGTGGGTCTACAGACGTGGAATGGGATCTTGCTTGGGGCACATATATTATCATATCAGACAGAGTTTATAAGATTGGTCTAGGGCCTTCTGACCAGGCACTCAGGGCATGATTTATGACTATGCAGCCCTTAGCCTGGTGATCTCCACCAAAGACACACCAGTAAAGCCTCTATGGAGACTGTTCCTCTGGGCCTGACTGGAGATAATCTACTTCCCATTGTACTCTGCCAGAGGGCTAGATTATTCATATCCTGGTCAATGATCAGAAGGAATTCAATGGAGGCTTAACCCACATGGGGGCTATGCAAATGAATTTGGAAATTTCTTTTTCTTCTTATCATTTTATTGGGAGCTCATACCACTCTTATCACAATCCATACATACATCTATTGTGACAAGTACATTTGTACATTTGTTGCCATCATCATTTTCAAAACATTTTCTTTTCACTTGAGCCCTTGGAATCAGCTTTTCATTCTCACCACCCCACCCACCCCTTCATCCCTCCCTCGTGAACCCTTGATAATTTCCAATTTTTTTTCTTATCTTACACTGACCTATGTTTCCCCTCTCTCACTTTTCTGTTGTCCATACCCCTGGAAGGGGGTTATATGTAGATCATGTGATCTGTTCCCCCTCTCTCCCCACACCTTCCCCTTCCCTTCTGGGTATCCCTACTTTCATTATTGGTCCTGAGGGGCTTATCTGCCCTGGATACCCTGTGTTTCCAACTCTTATCTGTACCTGTGTACATCCTCTGATCTAGTTGGATTTGTAAGGTGAAATTGGGGTAATGATAGTGGGGGGAGGGAGCATTAAAGAACTAGAGGAAAGTTGTATGTTTTATTGATGTTATATTGCACTCTGACTGGATTGTCTGTAAGGGGATGTTCAATTGATTACACATGGTCTTTGGGTCTCCACTCTGCACTCCCCCTCATTCACATTGATATGATTTTTTTGTTCTGGGTCTTTGATGCCTTTTACCTGATCCCATCAACATCTCGTGATCACACAGGCTGGTGTGCTTCTTCCATGTGGACTCTGTTGCTTCTCAGCTAGATGGCCACTTGTTTATCTTCGAGCCTTCAAGACCCCAAACACTATATCTTTTGATAGCCAGGCACCATCCACAATCTTCACCACATTTGCTTATACACCCATTTTGTCTTCAGAGATCGTATCAGGAAGGTGGGTTTCACAGAATGCCTAGGTTATTAGAACAAAGTGTTCTCGCATTGAGGGACTACTTGAGTAGAGGTCCAATGTCAGTCTGCTATCTTAATATTTAACATATAAATATATGTACATAGATCTGTTTCCCTATTTTAGCATATTTACATATATACATGCTTGTTTCAGATCTCTAGAAATGTCCTTTGCCTCCTTGTTCTTTCCTCTATTTCCTTTTGTTTTCTAATTGTCCTACCATCATGATCAGCCTTCATTCTGGTTTCAGTAACTTCTCTCGTCTACATTGCCCTTGATCAAACTTTACCAGGCATCCTATACCCTCCTTGTCATAGATTTTCAACAAGGAACTTGTTGTTTCCTTATCCCTGGGTTGGTTGACACCCCCTTCCTTTCCCCTGCCTCCCCCTTTCCTGTGTTGTCCTCCCCACCCCCCAACCATCGGTCCCATTGTATCCTCCTCCAGATTATTTATCCCTCCTACCTTATCTAGATAGACATGCAGAGGCAATAATAAGCACAAAAACAAGACAGAGCAAAACAAAACAAACAACAACAAACTCAAAGACAAAAAAAAGAAAGCCTATAGTTTCAGAGCTGCTTGTTGACCTTTAGGAGTGTTTTCTGGATGAGTCTGATGGGGTGCCACACCCTGGCCCCCTGAAGTCTATTTTTGTTATTCCCCCAGGAACTTCATTGCTTCCCCCCCCCCCCACCTTGCTGCTCTGTTACATGCTCTTGGTGTTTCTCCCCGTGTGGTGGGGTCATGTGGGGGACAATTCCCACACTGTGTCTTCAGTGTTGTCCCCCACAGTGCTATGGGTTAGTGAGGAATGTTGTGTCTTGTGGTGAGACCAGTCATATGGTCCTATCCTTTCTGTGCATTGGCTGCTCTAAGCAGGAATATCCTGGGTGGACCAGGATGTGTTACCCTCTCTCTCGTTCCCTCTTCATTTGGAATTTTGGACTTTGACAGTCATCCATAGCCTTTTACAAATCAGGTGTTCTGAATTGTATTAGAGCTTGCATTTTGAGCACTGCTGTTTGCAGAAGGCTTTAGATGGCAGTGATAGCCCCAAATCCATTGGCAGAATCCCCACATAGATTCAGATGCTTGAATGATTTCTGACCATTGACCAAGGATGTGTACAATCTTGCTGTCGGGCAGAGTACCTCAAATGTAGATTACCTCTACCCCTCTCCAGCCAGTACTAAGAGGGGAAGTCTCTTTTTAGGGCTTCCCTGAGTGTGTCTTTAAGGAGACTACCATACTGGGAATAGTACAGAGGGTTGAATAGTCATGAGTCATGCCCCGTCATTCCCTGACTACCTTGGTCAGAAGTCCTTGAAGCAATCTAGTAAGTTCTTCTATCTAACAAGGATCTATGCATGTTCCTATGCATGTCATGGCCATATTCCTGCTTCTATAGCCTGTAACTGTGATGAATTCATCTGCCACCCATCATGAGTCTGTGAGAGTTGCTGTTGTCCCACATGTATTTATCAACCATATCAACTGTGAATCCTGGGACCCCAGTGTAGCCTCATGCTAATGACCTCCCTCATGACAGTGATATGTCTGAACTTCTGCCCTTTTTGAGACTTCATAAATGTTCCCCTTAAATTCTACTAGAGATTGGAGTCTTTTGTACCTTAAGGTTTTGTAGCTGAAAGCAGAATGGAAGCTCAGCTACAATGTTCAGCACCACCGGAAGTCCACGCTCCTGAGGCCCATGCACATCACTTGGGTTCCTCTCTCTCCTACCCTTTCTGGTCCTCACACTCCACGTGCTCTTCTTCTGCCCTCTGGATTTCATAGCTTATCAGAAAAATATTGTTTTATCCTCAAGCACTCCTATAAACCAGTGATTCCCAAACTCTGGTCCTGGACTTTGGGAGCCCCTCAAGGACTTTGGGACGTGTCTCAAGACAGACCCACACTTGTCTTGAGAGCTTGTTGGAAATGCACATTTTCAGGCCCACCTCCGGACCAATCTCTGCAGAGCGGTCCCAGAGATTGGCGTTGGAACGGGTCTTCCAAGCCTCTCCGCAATTATGGAAACACAATGGCGAAGGCTTTCCTTCCACCTCTGTGAGAGCAGTGGGTCCTCAGGGGGAGCTCCTTCCCTTCACCATGAGTGTTCATGAATGCAGCCCGGGCTAACGTATCTATGAGGCCACCCTTGCTCCGGTCATCTTCGCTTCTAACATCTCCGTCACCCTCCCCCGGCCCCGTGCCACACACCACCTGTGAAGCATCGCTTTCCAAATCCTGAGAACAAATTCTCTTTTCCCTTACTCTAAAACAAAGGTTTTTATTTCCTACATCTCCAGCTGAGAAAAAAAAAAGCAGCTAAGTTAAGCTGTGTATGTGTATATAGAGCACGTGCAAGGACGACAGTGGTCAGGTATTTTGTACATGACACCCAAATTGTAAAGAATGAAGGTGAGGTATGACTATTTCATGAGGGATGTCGACATCTTTGTGCGTCCCAGGGAGTCATCATATGCAGATTTCTTTGGAGAACTCTGCGAGTGAATTGAGGTATTACAAAAGAATCCTGGTGTCTACCACCAGTTTTTCAGACTTCCTAGATAAGCAGAACCAGGCACATAGGGACCCTCTGGCTAGGGATTAAAGTTAGATTTTTCTAGTCATGTGATGGTAAATGCTTAACCAGGGGTGATGGTGGGGGGAAGAAGGGCCATTAATAGCCCTGATTCATTGCCAATTTTCATGGTGTAAATATTTCCACTGTCGCGGATTTCAGATGACCATGATGTCCCTGCACGTAGTGCTTAGACCCTGGTGCTGTCCCGTTGACTCTTGCAGACCAAGACAGTCCAGCTCCACTGCTGCTGAGGCCTGTGGTCATCTCAACCCCACGTGTGCCAAGGAGAACTGGGCGCCACCAACTTTCCCAAACGTTGACCTTGGGGAAGAAGATGGTCAGGCTTAGATCCAAGGTAGCTCTGAATAGATTCAAACTTTTGGCCAGGAGTTGGTGCTTCCCTGCTCTGCCCCCGGGGTGACCCGGCTTGAGCAGACATCATCAGCTCTTGCTGCCCAAATCTTCCTGAATATGGGCTTATTGGGGGTGGACGAGAGGGGTGTGAATTTCCTGTCTTGAACGGACTGGATTCGCTAATTAAATACTTGGTAACTGTCTTTTCATCTTTTGTCTCCAAGCCCCCGCTAGGGCACAGAGAGGTCCCTAGGTCTTCCTGTTTGGGTGAGGTCCTTGGTCTGAGAAGAGCTGCCGGTTGGGTGGGAGACAGACGCTCCTCGGGGGATTACCTCTCTGAGAGGGAGGGATGGAGCACACTTAGAAGCGTGTCTTGAAACCTTCCGTCTTGGGTCAAGGCCGTGCATGGACTTCCACAAATTCTGCTCTGAAACTTGCCAGGAGTCTGAAACACCTTGATGACAATGGTTGTGTTGTTGTTTGTTTGCTTGTTGTTCTACTGAAAGGAGCTTTGGTTTGGAGTTGAAAACCCAGAGAAGGTACTCCTGGCTTCAAGATGCTTTATTAAAAAAAAAAAAAAAAAAAAACGCTCACAGGCTCCTCAGGAAAGCAAGACGAATGCAAATGAGGTAATTAGAAAATCTTAGCAGACAGCCTGTAATTAGCTGTAATTTAGTATCCCCCACGGCTAAGCAATATGCTTCCTGGTGGAGGCCCTGAGACCTAACCCCTGCCTCCACAGCTATAATCACTCTTTTAAAAAATCAGAATCTGGGTCAGACAGGCCCCTCAGCCTGCACTGTAACTCCCTCCTCCACGGCGTCCCACCTGACCCAAGGGCATCTCCGTACACTAGCTATCGAGAATGGTATTGTGTATACACTCTTCCAGGGTTCTCAGACGAATCCTGGGAAACTCTGGAAAGAAACTGTTTTTAAGTTGTTGTTTGAAAGTTACTGGTTCTGGAATCTGAACTCTGGACGTGGCCTTAAACCCCGATCCTCTTTCTCTGGAAATACTAATTCCTGATGTTGACCGGTCACAATCCACCCTGAACTGACTGTGGGGTTCTAACATGAACTACCCCGAGGAAGAGAAATCTTGGAATCCTGCGATAGGGAGGTGTGTGTTCTGGGTTGCTAACCACAAGGTCGAAGGTTTGGGTACATCCGGAGGTGCCTGGGAAGAAAGGTCTGGTGATCCACTTCCCGTAAAGTCAGCCATTGCCAACCGAATGTCGCACAGCTCTGCTGTGTTAGTCCGGGTAAACTAGAGAAACAAATACATAGACTCGCATATAGATATAAGGGAATTGTTTATATACAAGGGGAATGGGACATTGAGAAAACATCCCAACCCAATCCAGTTCAAAGTCATAAGTCCAATATTAGCCCATGTGCCTGATACCAATCTATAAGTCTCCTTCCAACTCACGAAGTCACAGGTCAGTGGGTGCAGAGTCCAGGCACTGGCAGGGGTTTCCCCAGGGTTCCTCGCTTCCAGGACTCAGAATCCATCAACAGCATCCAGTGGTGGCAGAAGCAACTCAGTGCTGGCAGAGGTCCCCACGTGGCCTCTCCAGCTTCAGAGGTTTGGCTCCACCAGGGCAAAGCTGTGTGGCTTCTCCTCCGGCTCCTCAGAGGCTGCCATCTTGTCTTGTCCATGATTCATCGTCTCTGAGACTCACTCCCAATTACTAGGGAGATAGCTTCTCATCTCCACGAGGGAAATATCTCGAGGTTTCCCAGAAGTCTCAGGAGAAAGCCATGCCCACACAGAGGCCTCATTGGCTACTCAATGGCTATGTCCAGATGAACAGGCTAGACTCCACATCTCAATCATGAAATTAGCATAAGCACATGACTGGCCACAAAAGGCCACAAAGCGACTTACGGTTTAGCTGCACAATCCACCAAGTTTCTCAGTGCCCATCAATCTGGACCCCCGAAGATAATTGCTTGGTGAGCACTGGGGTCCTCCATCACCCCTGCCTTCTCAAAGACTAAGGGGTGCGGCTCAGAGTTTAAGAACCTCCTGGTCTTCTCCAAGCGCTGGAGACGCTCTAGGAGCTCCAGTGATGTGGGGGTCACACGTTGGGCCATCATCCACAGAGTCAGAAGTTCAAAGCCACCGACAGCAGCTCAGGAGAAAGACGGGGCTCTCTGTGCCCATATTTAAGTAATCTCAGAAGCATGCAAGTAGTCACTATGAGTCAACCTTGAGTCAATGGTAGTGGGCCTTCTACATACTCTCTGAGCTCATCACTTCCTCAGATTCTTTCCCCGTGGTGGCTGATTAATAATCGGAGCCCTGCCAGTGCAGGGGCCACGATCTGCATGGTCAGTACTTCAAAATCACCGCAGCTCCGCAGGAGAAAGACAGAATTTTCTGCTCTCATAGGGAGTGACAGTCTCAGAAACCCATGGGGCGGCAGAGAAGCGGGATGTCACTATGAGTCAGTATTCACCCAATAGCAGTGATTTGGGATTTGTCTTACTATTCCAAGGATGATGTGCCCTACAAGGTAAATATGGCTGTTTTGACCCTTGAACCCCTGGATGTGATTCTGTTTGGAAATACACAGGGTTTCTTTTGTTATACTAGACGAGGGTGAATCCTAAACCCTAACCACTTCTGAGTTATAAAAAAGAGCAGAATAGATATAGAAATACACACACACACACACACACACACACACATACACACATACATGGGAGACATGGCCCCCCCAAGGCCAAGGATCCCCAAGGAAAACCAAAGTTGACGAGTCACCCCCAGAAATTAAGAAAGACGCTCCTGGAATGGGGTGAACATGGCCAGGACCCTGATCTGGATCATTCGCCTTCGAACCATAAACGAATATTGAGAGGCTCTTTGAAGTCACCCTTGAACACCGCTCCCCCCACCCCCCCATCCCCGAGTATCTGAGACGTGCCTAGTCCACACTATCCAGCCTGGCACGGTGGCTGTTTCCTCACTCAACTGCTGTTCCTGAAGTTCTAAGGTCTCTATCTCCCTCCCATTTCTGCATTTTGCTTTTTATGTTATTTCACTTATATTTAGAAGTAAACAACCTATGGCCATCCAGTCGATGCCAGTGTGTAGGGAGCGCCATACAGGGATTCCAGGGCTGTCAGTCTTTAAGGAAGCCACAGAGCAGCTGATGGGTCCGCCCAGCACCTCATGCCCCGCGTCACCAGGGCTCCTCATTGTACCAGCTCCTGCGCCTCAGAGCTGCCATTTCATAACTCGTATGCCTCTCACCTTTCTCCCACCCCCATTTCTTTTGTGTTGCAAAAATAGAACTTGAGATAAGTCTGGTAAAAGGACAGGCCTCCAGAAACCTTTTTTCAGCAGGGACTGAGAAGCGCACAAGAGAAGCCTTCCTGAGAGAAAACAGCAGGAAGTCCTGCCAGACTGACTGAGGAACAAAGCTGCCCTCCTCCCAGACTCCGCTCCTGTCACACCCTGAATAGCACTTGTCTCTTGGATCCCTCTGGTCTCCCATCTTTTAGATGCAGTCTGCATCCTAGATCCGAGTGAGAGGCAGATTTGTAAATGAAAGCTGAAAGATCCATTCCTCGGTCTATTTTTTGCGACCATCTTGTAACTGAGCTTGTCACTGAAAAAGAGAACTCTCCTCTCCTGTCCGACATAGCCAGGGTCCTGAAAGAGGCCTGATTTCATTGGCCTGGAGAGTCTCACACTTCCATCAAGGCCTCCAAGAAGGAGCTGTGGAGATTCTTGGCAGACAGGAAAACTGTCCCGGCAGGTAGGGGTAAAAAGGAGTAACACATGAATGATTAAATTCTTCAGACCGTTTCTTATCTACAGAGCAGTCCAGGGAAACTCAGGTAGGAGCAGAAACGTCAGCACGTGGTTTGTTGTCCTTGGTTTGTGCTCTTTTTCCATCCCTGGTGCCGTCAATCCCTTTCTTTAGCCCAGATGACATTTCCTCAAGTATGACCAGCAAAGGACTTCATCTACAACACATACGTTCTTAAATCAACCCTGTCACTTTTACATCGATCCTTGGAACTCAGTACTTCCATCTGCAAAATCTAAAATATACTACCTTCTCATCCTTCATGCGTCACACCAGAAGGACTCAATGTGAAAACCCCATTATGTGAATTGGACTTGACCTCAAATTCATCAGTGGTCCTTGTGCTTAAGGCTGAAACTCCCTAGTGTGAGAAGAAGCAGATGACTCCTAGCCTATGGCTGTAGAACTGACTGGCATTGGACTATGGTTCAAATCTCTTGCTTTCAGGATGTCCAGATGAATGGGGGCCTGGAACTACCATCTTCTTACATTTTAACGCCCTCCTGGCTTCATGATGACATCTGGTAGGTGAGGCTCTGCTGCTGTGAAGGAATATGATTCTAAGATTTTCTCTTATCACCAACCCCCATTGTTTGTGAAAATAATGCCATCGCTTAAGAGTCTAATCTGTACAAGTCAACAATTTATGCAGTTCATAGCTGGCCTATTCTTGCATAAATTCTTTTTCTCAATGGTGTTTTAAGTTCTGTACCATTGGCTAAACTAATGACACTATCAATGTGTGGTGATTACACACAGGGCTGCTAACAGAAAGGTCAGAAGTGCAAAACCACCAGCCATTTTTGCAGAGGAAGGACAAGTTTTTCTACTCTTGTGAACATTTGCAGGCTCTGAAAGAGCATTGACTTGATGACAGTGGAAGTGATACCCAGGGAGATGATGGATAATATTCTCTAACATAAAATGACAATGATGCCTCTAAGGTGAACCAGAGACATATATAAACCATAGAGGCATGATGGATTGGGGGTTTTCTGTAAGTCTGGGTAGACTAGAGAAAAAAAGTCAAGGGGGACTCATAGACGTGTAAGAGAGAACTTTATATCAAAGAGTAATTGTTTACTGAGGAAACACCCCAGCCCAGTTCAGATCATGTCCATAAGTCTGATATTAGTCTACATATCTGATACCAGATATATATAAATTCCTCTTCAGATTCACAAAACACATCCAATGATGCTGAGTGCAGGATGACCACAGGCCGGTTGGTGGGAAGTCTTGTGGATACAGTGGCAGTGGAAGCATCAACTCTAGGGCACTAGTTCCATCAGCATAGCTCATGTGTCTTGTCAGTAGGGAGATGAAGAAGAGAGAGCTTGTGTCCCACCCCCAGGAAGGAAGATAGGCGTTCTCAGAATTCCCAGGAGAAGGCCATACCCACACAGAGGTCTCATTGGCTATGCATTGACAGGCTAGACTGCATCCCTTCACAAGTTGACAGAAGACCATGTAACTTCCACAGGTTTTGCTTTTAATTCAAGCCCCAGACTAAGAAAAAATTGTTCTTATGATATGACTGCCCTGCTTGATGCTCAACCTCATGAAAAGATCACTGAAGGTACAGGTGCCAAAGCAAAGTGTGGTGAAGAAACTAGATGGTGCCTGGCTATCAGAGATAATAGTGTCTGGGGTCTTAAAGGCTTGTTTCCAAACAAACAGCCATCTAAATAAGGCATCAACTAATTCCACATAAAGAAACACACCAGCCCGTGTGATCCAAGAACTGTAAGTATTATAACCCAAATCCAAAGGAGGGAATGGCATCAGACAGAGCTCAAATTTTGAACATCTGGTTTTCAGAAGGCTATGGGTGACAGTGGAAGCCCAAAATTCATTTGTAGAATTCATACATGCATAATTTAATCTCTGGTAAATTCCCTGTGATTATAGTTGAGAGATATGAACAGCACTATTGTCAGATGGAGTGCATGGTGAAGTGGATTATAGCTGAGGTAATTAGGTCAAGATGTCATATGTTATTATTTGATCTCCTTTAGACCTTTAAACATTTTAAAGCTGTTTCAGTTTTTAAAAATAATAATGAAAAATGGGAAAACTTGGGTTAAGCTCTGATAAATACTCTCTAATCACGAACAGCCTTGTTCACATGCAGAATGCATTGGAAAGTGGATTGCTGAAGATCACGGTTAGGTTAGAATTTAGCACCCTATCATTTTTATCTTCCGGAGGATTTCATTTAAATTTCTTCTAGTTTTTAATTGTGTTAGTCCGGGTAGACTAGGGGAACAAATTTCAGAGACACGCATATAGGTATAAGGAAAAGATTTATATATAAAAGGAACGGGACATGGAGAAAACATCCCAGCCCAGTCCAGCTCAAAGTCACAAGTCCAATATTAACCCATATGCCCCAAATCAGTCCATAAAGTCTCTTTCTGACTCCCGAAGTCACAGGTCCGTGGCACCAGTAGGGGTCTCCCCATGGCTCCTCGCTTCCAGGGCTCAGGGTCCATCAATAACATGCTGCTCCAGCTTCAGAGGTCCAGCTCCATCAGAGCAAAGCTGTGTGGTCTCTCCACCGGCTCCTCCAGCTTCTCAGATGCTGCCAGCTTGTCTGTGATTAATCATCTCTAAGACTAACTCCCAACAACTGGGGAAGATAGCTTCTCAACTTCACGAGGGAAACATCGCGAGATCTCCCAGAAGTCTCAGGAGAAAGCCATGCCCACATATAGGCCTCATCAGCTACTCAATGGCTATCTCCAGATTAACAGGCCAGACTCCACCCCTACATTTCAATCATAAAATTAACATAAGCACATGACTACCACATTAATATTTTCTGATTTCTTTTCAATTGAGGTATTTATGCTTTACTTGATTATTCTTATTAGTTTTTGTGTGTGTGTGTGTGTTTTTCAAATGTTTTTCTGTATGTAAAATCCAGGATCTGTAAATCTGTTGAGACAGTAACTGGATTAATGGTTCTTGGGGGCAATGACAGAAGGTTGGGGTAAGTGGGAGCTAATCAGCGTGAGTACAAGAATGAAGAGAATATTCTAAAACTGATTGTGATGATTATCACATAGCTCTCTTTGATGCAATTGAACTATCAATGTGTATGGTGTGTGGATTATATGCCAAGATGAAAAAATGTAAATGTCAAAAAAAAAAGTAAATGTCTTAGCACATGCAGAATCACTACATGATTGTACATTAAGAGGTAATTACTATTGTTGCTGCTGCGGCTATGGGCTATCCAGTTGATGACAACTTATATCGACCCCCTATGACAAAGCAGAGCTTCTCCAGGTGCTTTTCAAGACTATCAGCTTTATGGGAGAAAACAGCTACACAGGGCTATCACAGAGCAGCTGGTAGGATCAGACTGCTGCCCTTTCAGTGAATCTAACAGTAACTTAACTATCATTGAACTTCATAAATCATTAATAATCAATCTAATTTTCAAAATCACCCCATCTCACATCCCTTCATCATGGAACATCTCTTCCCTCCACAACCAACCACCCTATCTCTTTCCTAACTAAGGCCTAGCAGGGACCACTGTGTCATTAAATGTCACAATCACCCGTCTTAGAATTGTAAGACATCCCTCTAAACCCTGTCCGTGGTTTTTCTCTTTCCCAGCGACTAACTTTGCTGTGAGGGGTGAGATTCTGGGTCAGAGTTTCCCTGCTCTGGCCCATAGAAGTTCCTGTGAGGTTTGGGAGCAGAGCTTCCAGGCACGTAGATCTGCAGATCTAAAGCTTTGGGCACAGCTGGCTGCCTTTACCATGAGTCCCCATGGTCTCGGTCACTCCAAGTTTGTCTGGAAAGAGGCCTGGAGTTTCCAGAGAAAGACAGCAGCAGCCAGTCTTGTGAGCTGCACTTAGTCACACTACTTTCTGGGGCAAAAGTTCCTTTCCTCCTGTTGGTCTAAAAGGGATGGGGTCCTTTCCAGCTCTCATCTGAGATGCTTCAGATGAGACTGTTGTAGCCATGACTCCTACTTTGCCTCTCCAGCCAAAATCAGACGATTGGGGAGGTGGGGGGAGTTATTTGGGAGGTCTTCAAAAACAAACAAGCGAACAACTAACAACCTATATTCCTATCCAAAGCACCGACGTTAAAACAGAAGCTCCTGTGAAATTGTTCATTTGATCTAGTTCAAAATACTCCTGGCTGCTGAAATCTTAAAAACAAAAAACATACAAATAAAAAATATATAATGTATATTTTTAAATCCTGGATTCTTTCTTAAATATGGTGACAAAATAACGGAAAGGCCTTGGTGGAACCAAATTGGTCTCAGACAGAGGAAGTGGCATGGACATTGTGTCTGACCTGCTGAAGCATCCAACTGCTCATCAGTGCCAGGCCATTTTCCAGGAGGCAGGGGCCACGCAGCCTCCAGCCTGCTGTGCCCTAGGGTGACAGCAGCAGTCACCCTCACAGCACTCTGCTTTTCTGCTGGGTTTGAGAATCTTTAGAGTGGCCACACAGAACTCAAAGCTAATATTCACAATTAATGGAGCTTCTTAGGGAAGCTAACCAGGTACAAGTCAGCTTCATAAATATTAGGAATACAGTTTTGTCTGCATTAGCACCTCTTGTGAGCCATGTAGGTCCTTCTCTTCCTGACACTTGACCTCTCAGTAAGATATCCCTGGGTTTCTGTCCTCTGGCAAGTGTTACCAAGCTCCTTTTGCACTGGTAACCACCTAGAAGGCACTCTGTTTTGCAACCAGGCCAACTGTCCAAAGGAACAAGACATTACTCATTCCATGTGCCCCTGCTGCTCCACACAGGGATCTCTGATGAGCTCTCTTCCCGCCTTGCTGTCCCTCAGTCCACACCATCTTCTGAATCTCCCTTGAATTCCTGCTAGCTCCCTGTGGATGCAGTGCGGCCACCGTGTTTTAAAAATCTTCTGCTAACTTTTCCTTGCAGACCACATTAATGGTATGGTTGAGTCCTTTCTGTCATATCTCATTTCTTCCCATCGCTTGGTCAAGGTACTCTCTTTCAAATGTCTTGGCATAGGTGAATCAGTGATGCCGGTGTTTCATCAGTTTGTTGAACTCTTTCGACCGTTACCTGACTAATTTTCAGAGTCTTGCTTTTCTCTAATGCTTTTAGTTCAACTTAGAATTCTTTCACCCTTCCTCAACACCAGTGCTTGATCATATGTCACCTCTTCAAATGGTTGAATGTAGACCAGGTATTTTTGGTACAATGACTGTACTTTGACTTTTCCTGACACATTCAGCATTTTGCTCATGAACTTCTTCAGTATTATAACCTGAGGCTTGAATTTTATCTTTAATTCTTTCATCTCCATATATACTAAAGATGTTTCTCCTTTTTGGTTTTCTAACGCCAAGTCTTGGCCCATTTCATTGTAATATTTTGCCTTTTTGAACCACCCTTTGAAATTTTCTTTTACTTCATCATTTTTCCATCTTTTTTCACTACTCTGCGTTCAAAGGCAAGTTACAGAATCCATTTTGACACCTTTGATCTTTTCTTTCTTTCTTATCTTTGTAATGGCCTTTGGCTTTGGTGTTCATCATAGGGAGCGTCCCTGATAGCAAGAGCTCATCAAGTCTTCTGTCATTAATTCAAGGCACTAAATCTGTTCTTCAGATGTTCTCTAAATTGAGGTGAGATATACTCAAGGTTGTACTTGGGCTTCCATGGACTCATTTAAATTTTCTCCGCCTTCAACCTCAACTTACAAATGATTCATCGATAGTCTGTTCCACACACAGCTCCTAGATTTGTTTTGGCCAGTGATAGTGAGCCAGATGCTGTCAGTTTGATTCCTATGTATTTCATCTGATGAAGTCTATGTCATTATTTATGCTGTTGATAAAAGTCCTTTGCAATGAAGAAGTCTCAGCCTGGGAAATTATACCACTAGATCGCCAGTTTAATTTTTATAACCAAGACTCTATTTTCCAACGGCTGTAGTGCTCACAAGTTGGACTTTAAACCACAAAGTCAGAAGTTCAAAATCACCAACTGCTCTGAGAGAGAAAGAAGAGGCTTTCTCCTTCCATAAGAAGTTATAGTCTTGGCTGAGCCCCGGTGGCTTAAGTGGTTGAGTGAGGGACTGCAGCCCACAGGCTTGGCGGTTCAAATCCAGCAGCGGCTCTCAGGAGCAGCACTGGGTAGCTCCCACAATCACCAGAGGGCAATGATGCCCCAACAAAAGCAAACAAAAACAAACAAACAAACAAAAAGTTATAGTCTTAGCTATACCCTAGTGGAGCAATGGTTGTGTGCCGGACTGTGGTCTACAGGATTGATGGTTTAAAACCAGCAGCAGTTCTCCAGGAGCAAGGCTGGGCTTCCTACTCCCACCAGGCCACTGATGCAAGGGAAAAAAAGTTATAGTCTCAGAATCCCATGGAGGTGGTTCCAGCCTGACCCATAGGGGGGTTATTATAAGTCAGAATTAATTCAATGGCAGTGAGTGAGGTTTGTTTTTTGTTCTTTTTTTCTATTTCCAAGTTTCACATTCCAATCACCAATAATTAGAAATACATTTTAATTGCATGTTTACTTAACTTCAGTCTGAACAAGTTAGTTAGAATTCCTCAATTTCTTTATCACTAGCTTTAGTGGTTGGTGCATAAATTTGAATATTAGTTGTATTCACTAGACTTACTTGAGGCATAGAAATATTATTTTATCTCAGACAGCATTGTACTTCAAGATACATGTTGAAATGTTCTTCTTTGACAATGATTGTGACACTGTCCCTGTTGAATATGACATTCCTGGTTGAGTAAGTCATATGACTGTTAGACTCAAAATGGTTAATACCAGTTCATTTCAGTTCCTAATGCCTAACATACTGATTTTTATGCATTCGATTTCATTTTTTATTGTCTCCAATTTTCCCAGATCCATACTTTATACATTCTGTGTTCCATTTATTAAGAGATATTAGCAATTGTTTTTCCACATTTTGCATTGTGCCACAACAGCAAATAAAGGTCCTGAAAGCTTAATCTATGTCATTAACATTGACTTGACTTTGAAAAGGCAGCGCTTCCCCAGTCGTATTTTGAGTGCCTTCCAACCTAAAACGCTCATTTTCAACACTAAATCCAAAAATTTTCTGTTGCTATTTATTAGATTTTCTTTGGCTAAGCCTTTAGAATTGAACAAGTTATTCCAAGATCACAATCTTAGAAACCTATTAGGCAACTCTGCCCTGTTCTCTGGGGTCAATGAGAGTGGGCTTGTCTTTATTTAGATGCCTGTTTAATCTCGATGGGAACAAGTATCCAGGACTTATCTTCCATGAAGTGACTGGTACATTCGAGCAGCTGACCCTTTGGTTAGTAGCTGATCTCTTAACCCTTGAGCCACCAGGAATCCTCAAGGAAATCCTGCTCTCTCTAAGGGAATGACCAGGAAAAGAGTAGACTATTAGAACAGAAAGATTTTTGCTAATATCTGACCTCCCAACCCCAAACCAGCAAGAAAACAATGATTCACTTCCTCTGAGAGACGTGTGAAATACAAGATTAAATGAAGAGGAATGAGCTGACAGCGTGGACAGGACCTGAGTCATAAGTCCCCTTGAATGTCTTATTAGACATATTTATTAAAAGTCTGAATTCTATTTTGTAGATTTAGGGGATCTACTAATGTGGGCCAATAGACCACATGATAAATGAAGAAAAAATGGAAATTGACAAGGACTTCGTTGTTCTTGGATCCACAGCCAATACTTCTGACACCAGCAGTCAAGAAATGAAAGAAGGAGGAATGGAGTTTCAGAATCTACCCTGAATAGGAATTTTGATTCCGAGTTGGATAGCCAAGAAGCAAGTGTTGAGCAGCTCCAGGGCCCCAGGAAGCTCCCATGAGCCAAACAAACAAAGAACGAAGGCAAAGGAGTTGGCCCAGAGCTAGAACAATCGTTAGAGAAGCGATCTGCTTTTGCAGTGAGGGAGCCGACCGACCGTGTCAAGGGAAAAGAGCTGCTTCCCCAAGCAAAAGTTGAATGGATAAACAGGTTCCCTGGTGGCTGCTATTTTTTTTTTTTTTTGCTTGTTAATCTTAATAGTGTTTGAGATAGTGAGCTGTTGTGAAAGGATTCTTTCTGGGGGCGGAGGGGGGTGGGCAGCGCTGTTGGGGTGTGAGGGGCCAAGACAGGTCATTCTCTTATCTGGGCTACTGTTCTTTTACTCAGTCACTGGGTTTTAAAACCTCTTCCGAAAGCCCTAAATCGGATTTGGATATACAGTTACTCATTCACCACATCAGAACAGTGTTTCCTACTTGCAAAACGTACCCACTGCCACCTGGCCCGTGCTGACTCATAGCGACGCTACAAGATAAGACAGAGCTTGCCTTCCCCGAGGTTTTTGAAACTGTAACTGCTTACCGAAGTAGAAAGCCCCATCTCTCTCCGGAGAACAGCTGGTGCTTTCAAACTGCTGACTTTGCAGATCACAGCCCATTGTGAAACCAACCAGACAGACCATCAGGGTTCCCTTTGTTGTCCAGGGTAGGAAAAAATCCTAGTCTTGATCATCAGGAGAAGGAATTCACAGGGATCAAAAAGATGTATCTTAAAGGTCTCAGAGAATGGACCAAAGCCCAAGGGTCCTATGGATCAGTCATTTATAAATTAGTCTCTGAGGAAGTCCCTCAGCAGCATTCTGGCTTCAAAGACACGTTGCTAAATGCACAGACAGGTCTCGTATTACATGAAGGACCTACGTGCTTGCTTATTAAAGGGAGTCCGAGTGGTGGTGGCTGGCAGGGCATGCTGCCCATGGCTCTGTCCATGCACCCAAAATGGCAGCTCCTGATGATCAAGTCACTGAAGACCTCTCACCCCCGACTGGTACAGGAGTCCTGTAGAAGTCCCAGAAAGTAGGGTCTGAGTTTATGATATCACCTAATTTATTATCCTCCTGCTGAGGTACCAGGCTTCTTGAAAGCATTGCTGCTGATGGTTCAAACAACACAGTATTTCTTATTTTGGAGATCTATATAAAACACGCTGAAAGACCACTTCATTGGGGAAATTCATTGTGAGCCCTGAGAAAATGAACTCAATTCATAATTGCCAACATCGCCCTGGGTATGACTCAGACATTTAACTGTTCGTTATTTTTTACTCTTAAAAATGAATACGATTAAAAAAGAATATGATGGGTTGCACTTTCTTCGTTCTTTGTGTCCATGAGGTCATTGGAGACAGTGACAATCGCCTGTGTTCAGAGCTGAACTCCTGAACTCCTTCTAAGATTTCAAGGGGGGTGAACACACTTTCTCAATTGTGAAACATTGCCGGCATTTCCTTTCAAGAAAACAAAGCACCCACCCACTCTCCCCTTGTTCTTCCCCTTGTTCTTGTTCTTGTGCTTGGAGATCTTGACCAGCAAAGAAAGCAGAAAAACAAAATGGATTTTAAATATTTTCTGAAAGTCAACCTGCCAGGTCATGACACTGGGAAATCTGAATCATCCACATCACTAGCAGTACAACTGGTCCATTTCTCAAGAAAGCAGTGCAATCAGCTCCAGAAAGATCACAGAGGGCTGGAAACCCCAGAACTCAGAACATCAATGTCCATGACTCCCATGTCCACTTAAAAGGAGCCCGGGTGGCATACAGGTTGCAAATTTGGCTGCTAACCCCAAGGCCAGGAGTTCAAAACTACTAGCTCTCCTTGTGAGAAAGAAGAGCTGTCCTACTCTTTTCAGACTTACAGTCTGGGGACCCCTCAGTGCAACTCGACCCTGCCCTCGTGTTTGCTCTGAATTGGCAGTGCCTTGATGGCGATGAGTTTGTGTCTTGATGGTACAAGAGTTAAACTTGCGGCTGCTAATTGAAAAACCAGGGGGATTCGAACCTCTGGAAAAAGAGGTGGCAGTCTGCTTCTTGAAAGGGGGCATAAAATAGACACAGTTCTATGTACCTGGTAAGGATGCATAAGGTTTACACTGGAAAAAAAATTTATTCTTTCTTCATGTCATTTTTAAAACCCAACATTCCCATCTTTTCTTGATTTTGACCTACCCGTTTGTTTTGATGGGGCGCTGGAACGAGCGTGCTGTTGGGGGACTTTCCCAGGTGAGCCTGGTTCTCTGCTCTGCACATGCTTTCTCAGCTTCTTGAATACTCTGTAGAGTGCTCCAAGGCAGACCAACAGCGTCACAGTGATCGACATAAAACACACAGCTAACTTTAAGCCCCCCACCCCAAAATACTTGGGAATTTTTTAAATGAATCCAATATACTAAAACATAAATCATGTAGATCCTGTGACTGGTTTATTAAATTTCCAGAACAGGATCCTGGAGAAAATATCATCTCACATATGGAGGATGTATGCAGAAGGAGTCGCCATTGCCATGTCATTTCTCTAGGGCAACAAAAAGCCTCATCTTTCGGCCTCAGAGTGACTGGTGGGTTTAAAGTGCCAATTTTGAGGTCAGGGTCCAAGCTTACCTGGGCCATCAAATCTTCATTGCCCCAGATCTAATGAAAGATAAAGAGCAAATTCCAGGAAATAAACCTACATCTGGAAGATCAATACAAAGCAGTTAACAGTGGCTGTGTAGAGGAGGAAGGGAGATGGACCCGGTAGGGTACTCTTAATTTTGACTTCAGATATTTTGGTTTTGTCTGCATTGTGATCTTTTAAATCATTTTATTGGGGGCTCGTACATCGCTTTTCACAATACATAGTTACATCTACTGTGCCAAGCACCCTCACATGCCTGCTTTAATTAACATTCTCCAAATATCCACTTTTCCACTCGGGCCCCTGATATCAGCTTCTCATCCTTCCCCCTCCGTCCTCTCCCCCCACCCCCCAGTCCTCACTACTTTATAAATTATTGTTTTGTCATATCTTACACTACCCCACATCTCCCCCTGTCCACTCCTCCATATGTCTGTCCTCCAGATAGAAGACAATCTGTAGATCCCCACAATTGGTTCCCTCTCTCCACCCCACCTTCCCTTCATCCAGTTTTAAACCAAGAGTATTTTATTATTTTTTGCAGTAAATGTTTTAATAGAGATGAAACGGTAAACTGGGAATAAAAATTATTTTTTATTATCAGAGATAAAATATGCCTTTTGCAATTTTATTTATGACCCTACACTAATCGTGTCCTGAAAAATAACTTCAGTGATGGGTGCAGAGTTATTTGGCCAATTCAGCGAACGCTAAAGTAGGTCGAAAATGATGAACGATTCACTTGCGAATCTGGTTTCTCCATTTAAAAATAAGCAGGGTGTGGCACTTCCTCAAAAACCAAACTTCGAACCCATTGGTGAAATTGCTGTGGGCAGTTCAGTTGAAGTTTGTCCCACAGGGCTGCCCTGCAGAGATTGAGTATGCCTGTTTTGTTCTCTTTAGCTAGAGAGGTTGTCAGATGTCTCAGGGCAGACTCTGGGAGTCACTCCCTGGACTGCAAGTAAGAAGACCCTATTGACTCAGAAGGAGCAAAAACGATCTGAAGAGAGTTTCTTTTCTGTAAAAGTCAGTATGCAGTCTGGCCTAGAAGCATAGCCCAAACAGGTGTCATTGCCCTGGAAGAAACAGATAGAAAACCTTTGGTATTTCCTGTGGTTTGAAAGCTGGGGCTCACAGCTCGCACAGGAAGGCAGTCACCCTGAGAAAGAGGGATAGTCATTCTGTCACTGAAGGTGGTGGTGGTGGTGGATATAAATCCTAGCTCCCTGGGGGATTGTGATGGTCCCTTGTAACGGTTATCAATTAAGAGCCCACAAGAGAGGTCTCACTGCAGTTAAGCAACGATCTGAACACATCAGAGTGTATTCTCTTTGTGGACAAATATGCATGGAATTTTTAAAGTTCACATTCTTCTTCAACATATACTACTGCCCAGGAATAATGATGCAAAGTAGTATGAGGAGCCCTGATGATGTGGGTAAAGCCTGGGCCTGCTAACCAGAGGTCAACAGTTCAAATATCCCAGTCTCGGGGGGTGGGTCAGGCCTTGGGTAGGGACGGACGGACGGAGGAGCAGGGAGATATGGCAGTCTGCTCCCAAGGTTGACAAGCTTGGAAACCTTGTGAGATGTTCTGCTGTCCTGAAGCGTGGCTACGAGTTGGGACCAACTTGACAGCAAAGGGTTTGGATTGGGGGGCTGGTATAAATCGGCTAAATTTCATTGTTCTCTACCTCAGACCTTGGAAGAGAACCAATCCACCTTGGAGTAAGGACCCACTGTTCTTAGACAATTTAAGTTAAAGGCTCTG
Source organism: Nesogale talazaci (assembly GCA_004026705.1). NCBI lineage: Eukaryota > Metazoa > Chordata > Mammalia > Afrosoricida > Tenrecidae > Nesogale > Nesogale talazaci. Next base: position 43,093 of record PVJH01006022.1, read on the forward strand.
AGAACTCTTAAAAGAAGCTGCTAAGCTTCATGTGAGATATGGGAGACATTAATTGGTTCATTAGAAACACAAGAAGAGGAAAGACTTGATTTAAATCATAAGTTTGGGGTACGGGGGGCAGCTCCTTCTAGTTTTAGTGTGTTCTTTTTTTTCCTTCCAGTTTTCCAGCTCTTTATTGAGTTAAACCTCAATGGCCCAGAAAGAAAGCATTATTGCGATTGTCATGGAGACTATCGTCTATGATGTAATAATCGAGTTTCAATTTGTTCCTTAAATTCTCATTTTCTGATTTTCAATCTTCTTTAAACTTCATGTGTCAGTCCGGGTAGACTAGAGGAACAAATTCATCGACAAGCATATGGATATAAGGAAATGGTTTATATACTAAAGGAATGGAACACTCAGAAAGCATCCCAATCCAGTCCAGTTCAAAGTCATAAGTCCGATATTAGCCCATATGCCCAATATCAGTCTATAATGTCTCCTTCCGACTCACAAAGTCACAGGTCAGTGGGTGCAGAATCCTGGTGCTGGTAGTGGTCTCCCCATGGTTACTCGCGTCCAGGGCTCAGGGTCCATCAACAGCATCCAGTGGCAGAAGCAACTAAGCGCTGGCAGGAATGTCCATATGGCCTCTCCAGCTTCAGAGGTCTGGCCACACCAAGGCAAAGCCATGTGTCTTCTCCTCTGGCTCCTCAGATGCTGCTATCTTGTCTTGTCCATGATTCATCGGCTCTCTTAGTGTGTTCTTAAAGCTAGTAAGAGGTAAACATTGGTCTGAGCCCCGGTGGCGTAAGTGGTTGAGTGCGGGACTGACTGTAGCCCACAGGCTTGGAGGTTCAAATCCAGCAGTGGCTCTCAGGAGCGGCACTGGGTAACGCCCATGACCACCAGAGGCAGTGATGCCCAAAAACAAAAACAAACAAGCCAAAAAAACCATACACAAAAGGTAAACATTTTAAGAATGTAATAATTCTTTCACTATTACCTTAACTTGCGGTGTTAAATCTTTTTCAATGAAGGCTTTTAAATGTATAGCTCTCCTTTAATTTCCACTGATGCTGTTGAGAACTCGTCTCTCGGCTTATTTTCATTCCAGCATAGGCATTTTTTCCCCTCTGTGACTCTTTTCAACATCTGCTAAGTTTTTCTAGGATTTCACTGGGCTGTGTCTAGGTGGGATTTCCTAATGCCTCCTGCTCCGTACTTACAAGTCTATATACACAAGAGGACTGCTGCGTTTCATCAAGGCAGAAAATGCTTTCTCCAGTATAATTTTGCATATTCATCTCCCCCACTATCTCCGCTCTGACAGGTAATTCAAATTCCATGTATTTTGTACTCTCTCACTTTATTTTCCCTTTCCCCTCAATTCCCTTTCCATATTTTCAATCTTTAAAAAATTTTAATTTTATCAGCAGTTTCATTGGTATATAATTCACATATCACACAATTCAGTAGCTCAATCCCATCAAGAAGAGTTAACTAATCCTCACCACAATCAGTTTTAAAACATTTTATTCACTCTTGTAGTCATGGTTATTAGCTCCTCATTTCTCCCCAACACCCTGCAATATCTCCAATGAACCAGTAATCCAGTTACTGTCTCTACAGAGTTCATCTACAGAAAAAGATTAAAAACAAAATAACTAACAAGAATAGCAAAGTAAAAGACAAAAACCTTAATCAAAAATAAGACATTAAAGTATTAAAAACTAGAATCAGAGCTGAGCCCTGGTGATGTAGTGGTTGAGTGTGGGACTGCAGCCCACAGGGTTGATGGTTCAAATCCAGTAGCAGCTCTCCAGGAGCAAGGCTGGGCTTCCTATTCCCACCAGGGTAGTGATGCCACACACACACACACACACACACACACACAAATACACACACACACACACACACACACACCAAAAAAAAAAAAAAACTAGAACTAGGGAACAACAAATGATTGAAAATCAAGGGCAGGGAGGGTATAATATGCCTGCTAGGGCTTGATCAAGGGCAATGTATCCGAGAGGAAATACTGAAACCCACATGAAGGCTGAAATGAGAGTAGGAAAAGAGGAAAGTAAAAGGAAATAGAAGAAAGAACTAGAAGGCAAAGGACATTTCTAGAGGTCTACATATAGCCGTGTACATATGTAAATATATTTTTATGTAATGATAGGGAAATAGATCTACGTGCATATATTTATAGGTTTAGTAGTAAGGTAGTAGATAGACATTGGGCCTCCAGTACTCCCTCAATGCAAGAACACTTTGTTCTCATAACCTGGTATTCTGTGATGCTCACCTTCCCTGACACAATTGCTGAAGACAAAATGGGTGCATAAGCGAATGAGGGAAAGAAAGCTGATGGCTCCTGGCTTTCAAAAGATACAGTGTTGGGTCTTAAAACCTTGAACAATTGGTCATCTAGCTCAGAAGCAACCACGCCTACATGGACCAAGCATACCTCCTGTGTGATCATGAGGTGTCTATAGGATCACGTATCAGATTAATGAGGGGGAGGGAGCATGGAATAGAGACCCAAAGTTCATCTGCAGACAATTGGATATGCTCTTACAAGGAAGAGATGAGCCAGTCAGGGTTCAGTATAGCACTGATGAAACATACAACTTTCCTGTGGCACTTTAATGCTTCCTTCCCCTAACTATCATGACCCCAATTCTGCCTTCCAAATATGGCTTGGCCAGAGCATATACATTGGTACAGATAAGAGTTTGAAACACAGGGAATCCAAGACAGATAAACAACTCTGGACCAATGAGAGTAGGGGAATGTAGGGGCGGAAAGGGGGAACCATCATAATGATCTACATATAACCCCCTCCCAGGGGGACAGGCAAAAGAAAAGTGGATGGAGGGAGACATCAGTCAGTGTAAGATATGAAAAAAATTATAAAATATTAAGGGTTAGTGAGAGAGGGAGGGTGGGGCTAGGAGGGAAAATGAGCTGATACGAAGGGCTCAAGTAGAAAGAAAAGGTTTTGAAAATGATGATGGCAGCATGTATACAAATGTGCTTCACAAAATGGATGTATGTGTATGGACTGTGGTAAGAGTTGCAAGAGCCCCCCCCCCCAATAAAATTATTTTTTTAAAAATAAGAAAGAAAACAATAATAAATTTAAATGGGTCATAGTGAAGACTAATTGATTAGGCACTAAATTTTAAACTAACTTCATCTAACTGCAGCAATCCACTTTCCCATGTATCCTGCATGTTTGCAAGGTTATTCCCCTGCTTTCTCCGTAGCTTAAACCATGAGTATGTCCTCTTCAGTTAAAAAAATTTGAAGTATCTTTAAAACATGTTGAAAGGGAGCTCAAATGATAAGCTATTACATTCGGACCTAAATACTTCTGCCATAATCAATTTCCCAATGCTCTCTGTCTAATCATTAGGCTAGTCACATCCTTCAACTATGATCAGAGGGAATTCACCAGAGCCTTAATCTACATGTGAACTGTGCAAATGGATTTTGGGTTTCCACTGTCATCCATAGCCTTCTGAAAACCAGATATTCACAATTTGAGCTTTATGCCACCCCCTCCTTTAAATTTGGATTATATTATTTATAATCCTTGGATCACACAGGCTGGTTGCATCTTCTATGTGGAATTAGTTGACGCCTCACTTAGATAGTGGCTTTTTGGAAGCAAGTCTTTCATACCCTAAACACTATACTCTTTGATAGCCGGACACCATCTAGTTTCTTCACCACACTTTGCTTTAGCACCCATACCTTCAGTGATCTCTCCATGAGGTCAAGCATCAGGCAGGGTAGCCATGTCACAAGAGCAAAATTTTCTTAAATTGGGGCTAGAATTACATGCAAGCCCAAAATCCACCCATGCCTCTTTGCTTTATATGTGCCTCTGGTTCACCTTAGAGATATTACTGTCATTTTATTCTAGAGACCATTGTCAATTATCCCACATTCAGTATCACTTCCACTGCCATCAAGTCAAGGCTGTCGCAGAGTCACCTTTCTGTAAAGCAGGGTCAAACTGTGCCGCGTATGCCTCCAAGTCAGCAAATCCTTCCTCTGCAGAAGTGGATGATGTTTTCAAACAGCTGACTTTGGCTTAACAGCCCAATGCATAGGCAGTAGGCTTTGATAGTGTCATTAGGTTAGCCAGTGGTATAGAATTTAAAACACTGTTAAAAAAAAAAGGAAATTACATAAATATGGGATATCTAGGAACTGCATGTTTTGTTGACTGAAAAGATTAAGCTTTTAAGTAAGTGGATGCTATGGAAACAACAATGGTGGTTGGTGATAGGACAAATCTTCCAATAATAGTCATTCACTGGTGCCGAGCTACACCTACCAGCTTCATACATGTCATAATGAAGCAAGGAGGACAATGAAGTAGTAACTGTATGGTCATGCCAGGCCACCATTCACTGGGCACCCTCAAAGGAAGAGATTTGATCCAGTCTAATACCCATCACTTTTATGCCCTTGGGTTGTATTGTCAATCTTTTTGTTCCTCCAAACAAGGCCTGGTTACACAATGGTTAAGCACTTGAATGCTGCTAACCAAAATGCCACTGGTTTGAACCCACCATCTCTTCACAGGAGAAAGATGCATCAATTTATTTTTGTAATGATTTCAACCTTAGAAATACTATGAGGCAGTTCTACTCTGTCCTATGCGGTCACTGTGAGTTTGAATCACAGTTTGACAGGTATAGTATTGTTTATGATATACTCATTGTACTTACTTCGAATCTATCTTCTAGTTCATGAATTCTCTTTTCTACCACATAACGGAATTTCAACTGTCAGTCGTGGGTTTTTAAAAATATATATCTACATATTCTAAATAACTTTAAAAACATATTTGGTAATTTTTTTATACTTTGAACACTTTATACTCCTATATTATATCCAAATAGCTGATGCTTTGACAGTCTAATTTTGTTGTGTGATATTTCTATTGATTTCTTCTTGTAACTTTTTGTATCTTCATTCACTCTGTGATTTTTACTCATAACATTGAAATCGTACTTGCAGAAATTCTGTGAGGCCTGGAACTAGGGTACATACCTTCAAAGGAAACTTATTTTTGCTCCTATTATACACTGAAAAGCACTAACCAAATCAGATGGCTTTCATTCTCAGCTTGGGATTTCCCAGTTCACGTTAGTAATGGGAATTCAAGCCTAAAATTAAGGAAAGTGACTCCTGGTTCCAACTTTTCTCAGAACAAATGTATTGTTCGCAGCATCACAAGTGCAAGCTGGGTGATTCTACTTCCTGAGCTCTGTTTGTGGAGTAGATTCGGATTCTGTTTATTGTTCCCACTCTTTCTACTCTTCACTATAGATGTCAAATTTCAGGAGGATCAGTTTTGGACAAGAATCCTTGATCCTATTCCCTATGTTAATCTGGCCCTGAGATTAATCTCTTCTCTCAAATGTGGCTTTCTCTCTTTGTTCCTTCTTGTCATTTTTTGCCTCCAATTTTACTTTTGTGTCAATGTAGCTTTGCATTTTAGTACCCCTTTAATAAATTCTTTTATTGAGATATAATTAGCAAATCATACAATTCAATAGCTCACTCATATTAGGAAGGGTTGTTCAATCATCAACACAATCAACTTTTGATCATTTTTGTCTTTTTGACTTCCTACGTCTCTCAACCTCCCCTTTCATTGGCCCCAGTTAATTATTTTTTTGGGGGGGAGAGGGCATCACTGCTCTCCGGTGGTGGGAGTAGGAGGCCCAGCCCCACTGCTGGAATTGAACCTCCGTCCCAGTGTGCTGCAGTCCCGCGCACAACCACTATGCCACCGGGGCTCAGCCCAATCCTGATTCTTTTTTACAGAAACAATAGACAAAGAAAAGAAGGGGGGGGAGGACAATGATCATATAAAACAGTGAAAGACCTCAATCTAAAGCAAAGCAGATTCATAGAACAAAGTGTTCTTGCATTGAGGGAGCACCAGGGAGAGGGCCCAAGGTCCACTTGCTACATTCTATGAATCTGGTATTCCTCGAGGTTCACTGGCCCAACACGACCCCTGAAATAAAATGGGTGCACAAGCAAATGTGGTGAAGAAAGCTGATGGTGCCCAGCCATCAAAGGATATCTCTGGGGTCTTAAAAGCCTGAAAATAATCAACAGACCATTTACTTGAGAAGAGACCACACCCACACAGAGAAGCACAACAGCCAGCATGGCCACATGGTGATGAAAGGTCTAGGCAATAGACATCAAACAGCGGGGGGGGCAGGGGCGGGAAACATCACTGTGTGCACACATCCCCAAGGTGCCCACTGAGAACATGTGGGAGCATGAGCAAGAGTGGTGAAGAAAGCAGTTGGTGCCCAGCTATCAAAAGTATAGCACCTGGAGTCTTAAAGGCTTGAGCATAAATAAGTAGATATCCAGCTCAGGAGCAACAAAACCCACCATTAAAAAAGCTCACTTGCCTGTGCGAGCATGAGGTGCTGAAATAATCAGGTATCAGAAATCAAAGAACAAAAATCAAAATCAATGCACCAATTGACTCCTGATATCGCTGAAGACAAATGGATACAGAGGCAAAAACAAAGTAGAAGAAACGATGGTGCCCAGCTACCAAATGATTGAATGTCCGGAGTCTCAAAGACTTGGAGATAAACGTGTCGCCATTCAGCGCAGAAACAGCAAAGCCCATATGGAAGAAGCACACCAGCATGTGTGATCAAGAAGGGCTAAAGGGAGCAGATATCAAGCATCAAAGAACAAGAATCACATCATTACGAATGAGGGGGAGAGCAGGGTGGGGACCTAAGCCCACTGGTGGGTAATTGGTCACCCCTTTACAGGGGAGTCATGGGGAGGATACAGACCAGTCAAGGGGCAGCCGGGCAGTGATGATGCATACATGTTTCCTCTAGTTCCTGAAGCCTTCCTCCTCCCAAGCATCATGGTCCCAATTCTACCTTACAAATCCAGATGGACTGGAGAAGGTACACTGGTGGAGAGGAGAGCTGAAGATATGGAGAGACCAGGATGGATGAGCCCCTTTGGGCCAGTGGTTAGATTGGGACTGCTGGAAGGGTAGAGAGAGGGTGGGGTGGAGAGATGGAACCAACTGCAAGGATATACACATAGACTCCTATTTGAAGGATGGGCATCAAAGGCATGAGTTGGGGGAGAGGTCGGGCAGTGTGAGATATGACAGAACAATAATAATTTATAAAGTATTGATGGTTGGTGGGGTGGAGAGAGCAGGGGAAGAGGGGAAGGGATGGAAAAGCTGATACTAGGGGCTCGAGGGAAAAGGCAGCTGATTGGAGAATGATAATAGCAGCGGACATGTGAAGGTGCCCGGTACAGTATGTTTATTTATGTATTGTGAAAAGCGATGCATGAGCCCTCAATAAAATGATTTAATTAAAAGAAAAAGAAAAGAAAATGATTTCTAAAATCTGGGATAGATTGAAAGTGGGTCTAAAGGGAAATCCAATGGCAAGTTATTACATTCCAGTTTAAGCATCATGGCTAAAAACATCTTCTCAATGCTCTTTGTCTGATATTTGGGCTTTTCATTTTCCTATTCTAAGAACAATGGGAACTCACTGGTGGATTTAGGTGGATTCAAACCATTTAGGGACCCTGCAAATGGATTTGGGGCTTCCTGTATTATCCACAGAGATTCATACATAAGCCAGGTGCTTAGAGTTTAGGCATTGGTATGGTTCCCTCCTGCAGACTTGGATCTTATTGTTTCTAATTCCTAGATTGTGAAAAAAAAAAGTTTCATGTTGATGTGCTTCTTCTTTGTGGACTTAGCTGACTTCCCAATCAGATGACTGCTTGTTTTGAGGCAAACCTTTAAGAGCCCAGATGCTATGTTTCCTGATAGCCAGGCACCGTCTGATTCCTTCACCACACTTTGCTATGACAGGCACCCAGATCTCTAGTGGTCTCGTGGGGATGAGTACCAGGCAGGGTCATGTCACAAGAACTAGTTGTTCTTTTTTTTTGGGGGGGGGGGGCGGGGGGCATCACTGCCCTGGAGTGATGCCTTGCTCCTGGAGAGCTGCTGCTGGATTTGAATCACCCAACCCTGTGGGCTGCAGTCCCGCACACAACCACTACACCACCGGGGCTCAGCCCCTGAACTAGTTGTTCTTATAGAGCTGCATTAAAGCGAGAGTTCAAAATTCATTCATATCACTGTGGCTTCTGTATGTCCCTGGTTCACTTTTGGAGACATCTTTATCCTTTTGTTGTAGTTTACCATTGATCATTCTCATGGGACTAGAGCTATTCTATTACAGTAAGTGGTAAAACACTGTTGTGCAAAGGATTTATAGCTATGGGATTTCCACTCCTGTAAACAGTGAAAGGGGCTGTCTATGCTGTCTTATCAAGTTAGTAGGCGTTGGCATTGACTTGTTGGCTATGAGTTAGATTTGTTTGTTTTGAGGACATCTTATTCATCATTAATATATGAATTATTAACCTGTGCATCTTCATAATCAGTGATGGCACACTAATTCCACAAGCAGTGAGAGTTAGAGATGTGACAATGCTTTCGGTTACATTCATGTATGAAGTCAAGACCATGATTGGTACACTCATAGGTGTATCTTTTTTTAAGTACTTTATATCAGAAGAATTTTTAAAGTATCAGCTATTCCATATTGCTGAAAGAAACATATCATTTTCCATTGAGTAACATGTATCAGGTGTCCCCAGCTTGTGAATGTTACCAAATAGTAAGTTTCAACAAAAAGCAATGGACAGACACAGCCTTGCCAACTTATAAAATCAGAAAAATTATTAAAAATAATAGTAAACTAGTGACTTCCACCTATTACAATCATTCTATATGGGAAAGCTCAGAAACCATGATGAGAAAGAAGCAGCCTTTAATTTAAATGGTCTCTTTGCAGCTAAAGTTATGAAAAATCTCAGTACCTGCCCACATTTGTGACATTTTATAGATATTGGTGACAGTCTCATTACAGACCATCATTGGCCCAAAGAATGAGAACCAACCACTGAGCTAAGTTAAGGGACTCTGGTGGCATAGTGGTTACCATGTTATGTTGCTACCTGCAAGGTCACCAGTTCAAAGGCACCAGCAGGATACACATGGGGTTGCTATGAGTTGAAGTCAATTGCATGGTAATGGTTTCTTTTTTATTTGTTTGTTTGTTGTTTATTTCAGCTCGGTTGCATGCCAGGGAAGCCAAGTAACCCTAAAGTCTACTCCCTGTAAGTTCTACTGCCAAATTGATGCCACCTTAGACTAATGCCACTAGATTTATTTATTTGCAATCAAATAAATAATTCCCAATTCAGGGGGATGAAAGAAGACAAACATGGGTCATGAAGTCAAACTCTGGAACTCCACCCTCTCCCTAACTAGAAAATGTCACTTGACTTCTTCCATTTCTTCGTCTGTGAGAACAATATCCCATTTGTGTGAGTATTTTGAGAACTGAATAAGAAGGGGTTTGTACTTAGGTAAATGCTATGGAAGCAGTCATTGGGGTTATTAACTTCGCTGCCATTCCCCATCCCCTTTGTAAGATACCAATTGAATTGCCCACAAAAGAGTAGGCAGAAATATTGCACAACAAGCTGTAGAGCAGGTCATGGACTTCACTGATTTCTTTCATTCTTAACTTGGAGGAAGACACTTTGGCCAGCTAAGAATTCTAAGAGACCCACACTTTGATAGGAAAAAAAACCTACTCCACAAAAATAGACATGCCACAGAAGCTTGGACCGCTTTGTCCCAGTACCTGTAACGACTTGTGGCACATTATAAATCTTCAAGCAATGAATGAGGAAGAAAGAAAATACATCAGAGCCCTATAACAAGATAAACCACAATAAAAGCACTCCTCAAATTATCCTACCGGAATAGAAATCCTGTGACTCACTTCATATGCTTCCCCCTCATTTAATCCTCTTCCCTGTGCCTCCTCCCTCCCTGATCTCCATGGGGTACTTATCCAACACATTTGCACAGTCCCAGAGGCAGAACCTGGCTTTGGGAGGAAACAGGCAGAATTAAATTCAATATGCGGAGCCATCTTTTCTGAGGCCTTGCAATCTGTGCACAAGTCTGTCATGCAGTAACGACTCATGTTCTGTAGTGGCTCAAAAGACCTTTGAGAGCACCAATAAGCTGTACAGTGAAGGTCAGCCAAAAGCTATGAATAACACTAGCTGTTAGAAATTAAAATGCGTTCTCCCAAGTCGGTGTTGAAGGCATTCGTGGCCCTTGTACCTGTGGGAGTGATTCTGTTGTGGAAATAGGGGGCTGCTTTTCTTTGGTGACATTAATGAAGTCATACCAAACGTAGGGTGGATTCTATATCTAATAACTTCTGAGTTGCAAAAAGGATAGAACAGAGACGCACCCACCTGGGGTTGGGGACAGAGATAGACACTATGTGAGGACCTAGCTACAGGCAAAGGAACACCAAACATCAAGGATCACCATCAGACACGCGAAACTAAGACCTAGATAGAGTTGGCACCCTCACTAGGATTTCTGGCTTCCTACACAGCAGAAGCTCTGGTGGCATCATGAACTACAAGGTCAGCAGTTCAAATCCACTTGTCACCTTGGCTGTCTGCTCTCAAAAAGATTTAAAAGCCTCAGAAACCCACAGGGGCAGATCTGGTCTGTGTTACAGGGTAAATCTAAGTTGGAACCAAGCTTGATGGCAGCAAATTTGGGGCTTTTGGGGTTTAACCTCCTAAATGGTGAGAAAAAAAACAACACAATTTTCTCTTCTTTAATAATACCCACTTGTGGTCTTTCTGTCAAAGCAATATCAAGTAACACTAAGACACCAGCTAAGATTCATTGAATGTTTTTATTTACCAGGCTCTGTGCTAATGAACTTGCATGTATTATCTTATTTAATTCTCAGAACAACCAACACATTGTTCTTACTGCAAGGCAACTGCAGCAATTCTGACACATATACGTACCACAGACCCAACCCTGCCTGGCTTCAATTATCCCTAGGGTGCAACCCATAGTTGCAGGTCCTGTGTAAATTCCTCTCATTGAGGTTTTTGGTGTTTTTTCTTCTTCTTTACTGGCCCTGCATTGTAGTAAATAAGCATGATGTCCTTCTCCAGGAACAGGTCTCTTGATAACACACCCAAAGTACCCGAGACAAGGTCATGCCATCCTCTCTTCTAAGGAGTATTCCAGTTGTGCTTCCAACAAGGATTTGTTTGTTCTTTAGCCAGTCCATGGTATGTTTAATATTTGACATCAATACCACAATAAAATGACGTCAATTATTCTTTAATCTTCTTTGTTTGTTACCGAGCGTTCACATCTATCTCCTCTCTCACTGCCGTTGGGTGAATGCTGACTCATAGTGACCCTTGATGGCAGCAAATTAGGAGTATTTTGGTTTACCCTCCTAAATGGTGAAAAAAAAACACAACATTCTCTTCCTTTAAAATATCCACTTGTGGTAGTTCTGTCATAGCAATATCAAGTAACACTATGGGTTTCCTATAACTCTTTACAGAAGTAGAAAGTTCTGCTTTTCTACTGGCTGGCACTTAAGAACTGCAGATCTTGTGGATCTCAGCCCAAAGTGCCACCACTATTCCCGATGGAATGAACATACCTTGGCTGGGTCAGAAACTTCTCAAAGTGACCTGCTTACTTTTTGACCCTTTGGAGTACTTTTGCAGCCAGATTTTCCAGTGGAAAATGTCTTCTAATTTCTTGAACGCTGCTCCAAAGAACATTGTGGATCCAAGAAATGAGATTCTGGACAACTTCAACTTTTTCCATTGATCACGATCATGCTTATTCCACATGTGAGAATTTTGGTTTTCTGCATGCTGAGGTGTAATTCACACTGGAGTCAGCAATCCTGGATCAGTAAGTGTTTCCAGTACTTTAAAGGGAGCAAGTGTGCCACTTGCATCCCCAAGGTTGTTAATAATCTTCCTCTAATCCTGAAGTCTTGTTTTTCTTCCTAAAATCTAGTTTCTTGCATTATCTGCTCAGTATACAACTTGAATATATGATAAGAGAATACAACTAGACACACCTTTCCTGATTTTAAGCCACACAATATTCCTTCATTCCTTTCTGGTCCAGATACTGTTTCTCCGGTGCAGAGTGTTCTGGAGTTTTCATTCGGAACAATGCTGTCTGTACTTTTGTTATGATCCACACAGACAAATGCCTTTCCAATGACTTTGCATATAAAACACAAGGAAACATCTTTTTGGAATTCTCAGTCAAGACTCATCTGGTATCAGCAATGGTATCCCTCTTGCCACATTCTCTTCTGAATTGGCTTGAATTTCGGGCAACTCCTATGAATGTATTGCTGACCCCTTTGTTGAACAATGTGGCAGTTACATAAACTCCTGTCATGTTATGAAGGGGTGGAGTCTAGCCTGTCAATCAGGTAATAGCCAAAGAGGACTCTTCTCTGTTTGGGCATGGCCTTCATCTGAGAATTCTGGGAACTCCTTTCTTCCTCTTTGGAGATAGGAGACATACTCTGTTTCATCTTCCTGTTGACATGACACATGGAGCTATTCAATGAAATCAAAGCCCTGGAGCTGGAGGAGTCACGTAGAGACCTACACCAACACTGAGAGGCTTCTACCACCTGCCTGTGATCTTCCATTGCATGTATTGCATGAGTCTGAAGAGGAATTCACAGATTAGTATCGAACATATGGGCTAATATCAGACTTATGAACTTAATCTGGACTGGGCTGAGATGTTTTCTTAATGCACAATTACTCTTTATATAAAGTTCTTTCTTCTACATATGAGTCTCCTTGCATTTGTTTCTCTAGTCTACCCAGACTAACACAAATGATCTTCAGCAAAATTCTATTACTTGTTATCTTAATGTTGTTGGATAATTTCCACATTCTATTGGGTCACCTTTCTTTGGAGTGGGCACAAATATAGATTTCCTCAGTTTTCCAGGTAACTGTCTTCCAAATTTCTTGGCAGAGATGAGTGAGTGTGTCAAGTGCTTCATCAACTTGTTGGAACTGGCATCCTGTCAATTCTTGGGGTCTTGCTTTTGGCTAATGACTTCAGTGCAGCTTAGCTCTCTTCCTTTGGTATAATCAGTTCTTGATTATATGCTACCTCTTGAATTGATGAAATGGCAGCTAATTGTATTTTTTTTAATACAGTGACTGTATTCTTTCTATCTTCTTTTGATGTTTCTTGTGCCATTCAACATTTTGCCTATAGAAGCTTTCAATCTTGTAACTTGAGGCTTGAATTTTTTCCTCAGTTCTCTCCACTTGATAAATGATGAGCATGATTTTCCCTTTTGTTTTTTTAACTCTAGATCTTTGTATATTTCATTATAATACTAGGTCTACTCTAGCCAACTTTTGAAATCTTCTGTTCAGCTGCTTTGTGACTTCATTTTCTCTCTCACTTTCATTATTTTACATGAAGAGCAAGTTTCAGAATGTCTTCTGGTATATATTTTGGTCTTCTTTTCTTTCTTGTCTTTTTAATGAGCTTTGGCACTATTCATGTTTGATGTCCTTAATGTCATCCACAACTTGTCTGGTCATTGGTCATACTAATGTTCAGTGTGTCTGATCTGTTTTTGAAATGATCTCTAAATTCAGATCAGACATACCCAAGATCATTCTTTGACTTTTATGAACTTATTTTAGTTCTCTTCAGCTTCAACTGTAATTTGCATAGGAGTCATTGGTTTTCTGTTCCACCTTCGCCTTTTTGCCTTGTCTTGACATTTGATATGGGACTACTTCATTTCAATAAAAGAAATTTCATAAAAGTAAAAGAATGACCTTGAATATACCCCACGAAAGTGTCATAGGCCGCTAAAAGGAAAAACCCATCTGTCTCAGAAGAAGTATAGTCAGAATGCTCCTTAGGGGTAAGGATGGTGAGATTTTGTCATATTTACTTTGGACATTTTGTCAAGAGAAACTAGTCCCCCTGACACAATGAAGAAGGACATTGTGTTAGGCCAGGTTGACTAGAAAAACAAATCCAGTGACACTTACATACGTGTAAGAAAGAACTTTACATCAAGAAGTTATATACTAGGAAAACATCCCAGCTCAGTACATATCAAGTCCATAAGTTCAATACTAATGTATAAGTCCAATACTAGTCCATAAATCCCTCTTCAGACTCAAATAGCCACAAGTAATGCTGCAAAATGCAAGAAAATCACCAGTCAGTGCAAAGTGCAAAGTCTTGTCACTCCAATGGCAGTGGACCAGTATCCAGGGTTCTCACAGGTCTCTGAGAGACATAAACAAGAAGTGAAGGTGCAGGGGAGGGGGGGAAGGTTCCCAGAACCCATCCATATGTTTTCCCATCCATATGTTTACTGAGTTCTTTATGTGCTTCTTTAACCCAGAGGACTTAGAAATCTGCAAATTTTCAGTGTATGGCATTTCAATATAAAACTGACTTTTCATAAACAGACACAATTGTGTAATTTTCAAGTATTAACAAGTCCTCTCTGGTTTTTTTTTTATCATTCTATTTGGGGCTAGTACAACTTTTATCACAATCCATACATCCATCCATTACATCAAACTCATTTGTACATTTGTTGCCATTATTGTTCTCAAGACATTTTACTTCTACTTGAGTCCTTGGTATCAGCCTCTCATTTTCCCCCTCCGTCCCCCACCCTCTGTCCCTCTGAATCCTTTATAATTTATAAATTATTATATTATTATTATTATTATTATGTCTTATACTGTCTGATGTCTCCCTTCACTCACTTTTCTTTTGGCTATCTCCCAGGGAGGGGGTTATATGTCGATCATTGTGATCGGTTTCCCCTTTCTACCCCACCTTCCCCTTATTCTCCGAGTATGTCTACTATCATCATTGGCCCTGTGGAGTTTATCTGTCCTGGATTACCTATGTTTCCAGCTCTTATCTGTACAAGTGAACATCCTCTGGGCTAGCCGAATTTGTGAGGTAGAATTGGGATCATGGTAGTGGAGGAGAGGAAGCGTTAAAGAACTAGAGGAAAGTTATATATTTCATTGGTGATATACTGCATCCTAACTGGCTCAACTCGTCCTTGAGACCCTTCTGTGAGGGGATATCCAGTTGCCTACAGATGGACTTTGTGTCTCCACTCCCCACTCCCCCTCATTCACAATGATATGATTTTTTTGTTCTTTGAGGCCTGATCCTATCGACACCTCGTGATCACACAGGCTGGTGTACTTCTTCATTATGGGCTTTGTTGCTTCTCAGATAGATTGCCACTCACTTACCTTCAAGTCTTTTTAGGCCTCAGATGCTATATCTTTTGATAGCCAGGCACCATCAGGTTTCTTCACCACATTTGCTTATGTATCCACTTTGTCTTCAGCAACTGAGTTGGGAAGTTGAGCATCACCACGGAATGCCAGTTTAATAGAACAAAGTATTCTCGCATTGAGGGAGTACTTAACTAGAGGCCCAATGCCCAGAACCCTTCTTATGAGGAGGTCATGCCCACAAGGCTGTGACCTGATTGATAGGCTAGCTCCACTCCTACATGTCAAACTGCCTTGAAATTATAACTACTACAGATATTGTACTTGGTAGAGTTGAGAGGCAGCAAGGAAGAGTCACTATGTATATTGCTGGAAAATAAATTTGCAATGAAGAAGTCCTGTATCTCGCAAAATTCTATCATGCAGTCTTTGGTGTAATTTCTATCACCAAGGTTCTGTTTTCCAATGACCAATCCTGCTTTCTTGTTTCCATCTTTTGTAATCCAACCACCAGTAATTGTAAATGCATCTCCGATTCATTTCAGACTGCAGGTGTTTAGTGAAAATGGTCACACTGTGAGTCATAAGCCTTGTTCCCAGCCGTGCTGATGTTGCATGTGTGAGCCTTCTCGGTTACTGCCATGGAGTCCATTCTGACTCACGGTGCCACATAGCACAGGGATGGACTGTCCCTGTGAGTACAGAGCCTCATCCTGAAGAGCAGCTGGTGGTTTTGAACTGCTGATCTTATAGTTAGCAGCCCGACTCATCAGCATTATGCCACCAGGGCTCCTCTGGGAGTACTGGTCCTAGGAAAACACCCCCATATGTAAGACCACAAACAAAACCTTGTCTTTATTAATAAGAGGGCAAGCAGCTTTTCTTTAAAAAGTGAGTCGCAGAACCCAGTCTTTAAATTGGTCTCTCCAATTGCCTTGTTTGCTTACTCTGGTCACTGACTTTAGTCTTTCTCTCTTGTTTGTCCTGTGTCTCAGCGTATGGAAAGGTCCTCATCACTGCCATCACCACCACCACCACCAAGGAGCTCCTCATCATCTCTTTTTCCTGGACCATAAAGCGAAGTCCTCTATTGCTTTTATCGCTTGCCTCAGATATAAATAGGTATCTTATGAATATACTCCAAATATAGGAGCTACCGCATTGTAATTTTCTGTTTACCATTCTCTTACCATCCACTACACTATAAAAATCCTGGATTTGTTTCAAAGCTATTTAATTTTTTTTTTAACAAAACAACCTGATCACCTTCAAAGCACTCTCCATTACACTTAACACATTTGTCAACTCTGCCATTGCCTTCTTGGAAACATTTTTCAGACTCATCTGTGTGGGTGGCTGGCAGCACATCCCCTGTTTTTTTCTTCACCTCTTCTATGCCATCAAATCACTGTCCTTTCATGGTCCTCTTCCTTGTCAGAAATAAAAAGAAATCACTTTGAGCAAGGTCAACTGAGCAAGGAGCATAGGGCGTGCTATTTTTTTTTTTTTTGCCCCAAACTAGAGCACTGAGATGGCTGCATCAGCAGGTACATGGCCATGCGGCACAACCAGTCTCCTGTGTGCCACAAATCAGACCTTTTTTGTCCCACACTGTTAAACTATCTTTTCCGAGCCTTTAAATAGGAACCTTGATTAGTCGTCTGTCCTGGTGGAATGAACTCCGAATGCACTATGAGTCAATATTTTCATCCATTTGGGAAGCTGACAGACATCCAGAACAAGGGTTGTTGTCAATTGACATTTCACCCTTGTTGAAACGAGAAAACTACTGTACACTTGAGTTTAACCCATAGTGCTATCCTTGTAGGCAGTGTATAACATCACAACAGTTTTTGGAGCATTTTTCCAGAGGAGGAAACAAAATTTCACAGTTACAAGCTATTCTCTTATCACAACAAGTGAGATTCCAGTGAAATTGTTTTTACAAAAAAAAAAAATTACTGTGACCAAAGAGAACCTTCCCAGAAGATGCCACTGGGTGCATAAACTCAGAGTGAGTTGCTTGATGTTCACCTAGTGGGGAATATGCATACTTAGAAAGGTCTGCTACACCCAGCATAATTCTGGTTTCTTTTTGGGTACCCCTTGTGTATGCATGAGGGTGAAGACAAGGTCTATTTTGTTAAATAATAGCATCATCGTGTTTAGAAACCCTGGTGGCACTGAGCATTGGGTTTAAACCCACCAGAAAGATGAAGCTGTCTACTTAAGGCATAAAGATTTACAAAGTCTTGGGAACCCCATATGGGTTTGCGCTGAATCAGACTTCACTCTGTGACAATGGTGTTCGTGTCTGGTTCAATACTTGTCATAGTGTTGTTGTCATCATTGTTATTGCTATTAGGTTTTGTCAAGTAAGCTTCAACTCATACCAACCCTGTGAACAACAAACGAAACACTGCCTGACCCTGAGCCGTTTTCACAGTTATTTATATGTTGGGCCCATTGTTGCAGTCACTTCCATTTCATTTCATCAAGGGCCTTCCTTTTATTCTCTGCCCCTCCCTTTTACCAAGCAGGATGTCCTTCTCCAGGGACTGGCCTCTCCTGATAATATGTCCAAAGTAGATGAGAAAAAGTTTTGTCATAATTGCCTCTAAGGAGCATTCTGGCTGTAATTCTTTCAAGACAGATCTGTTTGTTCTTTAAGCAGACCATAGTTCTTTCAATGTTCTTCACCAATAACCTCCATCTTTGTCCAGATATAGAGATTTTTCTTCAGCCTTCCTTATTCGATGTCCAACTTTGTCATGCACATGGGGGTATTGAAAATACCATAGCATATATAAATATATTTACATAGGTACACTCTTTTATTTAGACCTCTATAAATGCCTTTTGCCTCCTAGTTCTTTCCTCTATTTCCTTTTCCTTTTCTTGTCCCACTATCAGATTCAGCCTTCATTTGGGTTTCAGGAATTCCTCTCGGTTACATTGCCCTTGATCAAACTCTTCGAGGTCTCCTACACCCTCCTCACCATCGATTTTGGATCACTTGTTGTTCCCTTGTCCCTGGGTTTGTTAAGACCCACTTCCTTTCCCTTGCTTCCCCTTCTCCATTGTCCCTCTGGATAAGTTGGTACCTTTGCTTTCTCCTCCAGATTGTTCATCCCACCTATTTTATCTAGATAGACTTGCAGAGATAAAAATATGCACCACAAACAAGAGAAAGGTAAACAAAGCAACAACAACAACAAAAAGACATAACAGCAACAACAACAAACCAAAGGGAGGGGGGAGAGAAAAGCCTGTAAATAGTTCAAGGTCTGTTTGTAGACCTTTAGGAGTGTTTTCTCATTGAGTCTAATGGGGTTTCATGCCCGGACTCCAAAATCTATTCCCTGGGAACTTCATTGCTCTGCTTCCCTCGCTGTTCTGTTGCACACCCTCAGTGTCTCACCACAGTGTGGTGGGGTCACAGTAGGCATTATTCCCACACTGTCTCTCCACTGTTGTCCCCTGTAGTGCTATGGGTCAGTGAGGGACATGGTGTCTCATAGGGAGGCTGGCCCTATGGTCTTCTCTGTGCTTTGACTGCTCTAAGTGGAAGTGTCATCCCCAGGCCTTGGTGGGACAGGATGTGCTCTACGCTCGCTTCCTTTCCCTTCATTTGCACCTGTGTGCTCTGATCAGCCATGTCCCTTTGCCTGAGCTATAGCTTCAGTGCTGTCTTCTGAAGTGAATTCTTCTGCAGGGAGTGGGGACTGTCCAAATAATTGGGATTTGGGCTGGCCCCTCAAACCTCTCTATTAGTTCCCTGCTTCATGCCTATATGTTGCATTCAGGTCTTGAAGCACTGGAGAAATAGATCTATGTGCATATATTTATAGGCTTAGTGTTAAGGTAGCAGATAGACAATGGGCCTCTACTACCTTCCCAACATGATTGCTGAAGACAAAAGTGTGCATAAGCAAATGTGGTGAAGAAATCTGATGGTGCCCGACTGTCAAAAGATATAGCCTCTGGGGTCTTTAAGACTTGAAAGTAAACAAGCAACCATTTAGCTGAGAAGTAACAAGGTTCACATGGAAGAAGTACACCAGCCTGAGTGATCACCAGGTGTTGATAGGATCAGGTATCAGTCTTCAAAGAATTAAAAAAAAAATCACATCTTTGTGAATGAGGGGGAGTGCAGAATGGAGACCTAAGTCCATCTGTAAAAAACTGAACATCCCCTTACAGAAGGGTTTCGGGGAGGAGATGAGCCAGTCAGGATGCAGTATAGCACCAATGAAACATACAACTTTCCACTTATTCTTTAATGCTTCCTCTCCCCCACTACCATGATCCCAATTCTACCTCACAAATCCTGTTAGAGCAGAAGATGTATGCTGGCACAGATAAGAGCTAGAAACACAAGGAATCCAGGGAAGATAAACCCCTCAGGACCAACAATGAGATTAGAGATACCAGGAGGGGAAGGGGAAGGTGAGGGGATGGACAACAGAAAGACATGAAAATTTTTTAAATAAAATTATCAGGAGGGAGGGGAAAATAACAAGAAGCTGATAGCAAGGGCTCAAGTAGAAAACATGTTTTGAGAATGATAATGGCAACAAAAGTACAAATGTGTTTGACACACAATGGGTGGATGGATGGATTGTGATAAGAGTAGTATGGGCTCCCAGTAAAACTATTTTTTTAAAAAAAGAAAGAAAATACCACGGTTTGGGTCAGACATACATTCATCCTCAAAGTAGCATCTTGGTTTTCCAATACTTTAAAGAGGTCTTGTGTGGCAGATTTACTAGTGCATGTTTGAGCTACTACTTGGTCTGTCATTGTTGCTGTTATTGTTGTTAGGTACCATAGAATTGGCTCTGACCCATAGCAAGCCTATGCACAACAGAGCAATACTCCACATGGTTCTGTGTCATGCTCACATTTGTTCCCATGCCTGAGCCCATTGATGCAACCCCTGTGTCAAACCATTGCCTTGATGGCCTTCCTCTTTATCCCTGCTCCTCTACTTCAGGAGAACGATGTCCTTTGGATTGGTTAGGTTTTGTTTTTGTTTTTGTTTTTGTCAAAGTGGCACTTGCAAGAAGATAAGGGTGGAATTTAGCCTGCCAATCAGGTTTAAGCTTGTTAACCTCCTTCAGAGGTGTGCACGGGATCAATGACTCCCAGGAAATGGGTCTCTCTTTCTTTCTGGTGGTCGGACCAGCATGCTGCCTGATGTAGCTGCCCTTCCTTAGCACCTGTGCTGTGTTACCTGTGAACCATGCAGTGTTCTGCTCCACCTGGCCAAATCATTGTGTCCCACTGTTCCACACCCCAGTACTCACCTACATCACGGTATCTGCTGCCGGTGGGCCGACTTCACTCATCTTGCCCCTCCTTCTGAAGCAGTACTTCCATCCAGCAATTTCACCTCGCTCCACCTTGAGGCTCCACCATGACCTGCTTCACTAGGTTGCCTTATTGACCTCTGCTTCACCTTAACGCTTCATCTTCCTCCCATTGTCTTCCTTGGCCTTGAGCTAGGGGCCATGTGAGTTGGAAAGACTTTCAGTTTATAACTGTCTCATGAAAGTGAGTTGGACTGAGCTCTCTGTGGACTAATTTACTGCTATTTTTCTTTTCACTTTATAAACATCCATATATACATGGAGGTACCCAAAAAAACCCAAGAATTACATTGGGCAGAGTGGAGTTTTCATGATGCATTTTTCTTGCTGGAAGAGCATCAAGCAACTCACTGTGAGATAGTGCACCCAGTGGCATCGCCTGGAAAGGTTCTCTCTGGTTACAGTGCACTTTTTTGTGAAAGCAGTTTCACTCAAGCCTCATTAGTTATGATGGACGATTTAAGAGAATAGTGTGTAGCTGTGAATTTTTGTTTCCTGCTCTGGAAAAATGCCACAAAAACTGTTGTGATGTTGAACACAGGTTACAAGGACAGTGCTATGGGAAAAACTAAGTGGTGTATGAGTGGCTTTCTTATTTCAAAAAAGGTAACATGTTGATTGATGACAAACCACATTCTAGATATCCATCAACTTTCCGAATGGATAGAAATGCTGATTCATAGTGCATTTGGAGTTCATTCCACCACGCCAGACTATTAATCAAGGTTACTATTTAGAGGTTCTGAAAATATTGCATAACAGTGTGAGACAAAAAAGACCTGATTTATAGCACACAGGGGACTGGTTTTGCCTCCACAACAATGCACCTGTTGATGCAGCCATCTCAGTGCTCTAGTTTGGGGCAAAACTCAGCATGTCTCTCTTATCCTATGTACTTACTCAGTTAACTGTGCTCTGTGTGACTTCTCTTTTGTTTCTGACAATGAAGAGGGACATGATTTGATGGCATATAAATGGTGAAGAAAAAAAACGAGGGAGATGCTGTCAGTCATCCAAATAGATGAGTTTGAAAAATGTTTCCAAAAATATAATTCCAGAGTTGACAAATGTATTAGGTGTAATGAGAGTACTTTGAAGGTGATAAGGTTATTTTGTAAAAAATAATAATGATAATAATTAAAATACATAGATTTGGGGAGGAAATTCCATTTGGGGTTACCACCTCATGTATAGACACTTATAAATGTGTGTATGTATATATGTATATAATGTATTAATAAGTGTTCTGGTTTTGCTTCTCTTGAGAACCCTAATACATACCTCTCCATGGATTGGTCTCACCTGATATATTCAACGTTTGTAAGATGATGTCTTGCTATGCTTGCCTCTAAGGAGTACTCTGGCATAACTTCTTTAACTACAAATTGATTTATCCTTTTAGTAGTCGTGGTTTTTCAATATTCTTCCCCAGCATCATAATTCAAATGCATTGATTCTTTTTCAGTCTTCCTTATTTAATGTCCAACTTTCACAAGCATATGAGGCAGTGGAGAATGCCAGGAATTGGGTCAGGTGCATTATCATCCTCAAAGGAAAATCCTTACTCTTCAATACTCTAAATAAGTCTTGTATGGAAGATTTTCCTAATGTAATACATCCTTTGATCTCTTGAATGCTCTAGTAGGTGCTAGATAGATAGTTCTAGTACACATTAATTAGCATGGACATTTCTGGTATATACGTAGTCTTTCTTGCCAAATCTCAGTGTATTGCCCCAGGTTTTCTAACGAATCCTCAGTCAACAAAATATTGTTAACAGGAAGTTAAATATTTGCCCAAATCCAGCTGTTTGAGCAAAACATTGAGGTATCATATAAAAATGGCAAACTCTAAAAACAGGTTTACTGATATATAATCAAAATATCATACAATTCAATATTTAATCATATTAAGACAGGTTGTACATTCATCACCACATCAACTTTGCAACCTTTTTTCCTTCTCATAGCCATTGATGTTGACATTCCATTTTCCCCCAACTTCCCCTTCCCTGCCATCAAATAATTATTAGCTCTGTTGCTGTCTTCATAGATTCTCCCATCCTGACTTCATTATACAGAAAAGCATACAAAACAAAAGAAAACCTAGCAACAATAATAAAGTAAAACAGAGGGGGGAGAAACTCAATTGAAAAGAATATTTTAAAAACACACACACTCAAAATTGGTAAAAAGGGAGATTGAATGACAAGGTGTTAGAAACCAGACCAACTACAGCTGGTAAATTCCACTTTATAACCTTCTTTATTTGACAGTAAGGCTGTTTACATTCCTAGATTATGATCAATGGGGATTCACTGGGATTTGTCCTCACAGGTACCTTGCAAATGGATTTTGGGCTTTCACTATCATCCAAAACATTCTGGAAGCTGGTTGTTTATAATTTAGGCTGTAGTACTGTTCCCTCTTCCAGGTTTGGATTTTATTCCTTACAATCTTTGACTCACAGAGGCTGGTGTGCTTCTTCCATATGGATTTATCTGACTCCTCATTTAGGTGCCTCATTTTGAGACAATCCTTTAAGGCCTAAGATGCTAATTTTTTCTAATAGAAAAAGGCACAATGGTATGGTTCCTGTAGGGAATGTCAAATCTCTATAAAAGTAAGCTCTCTGATAATCTCCGCAAAAATCTTTATCCATCTTATGAATTTTTTTGCACATGAAAATTATTATATCACCTTGTTATTTATGAAGAAACATTTGTGAGATTGGGTCAGATACATTTTCTAGAATCAAAAATAAAATGTTTTGCTATATCAATAACTTCATTGGCAGCTTCCCGTCTTGAAGATTGGCATTCCCAGAGCCCCACAGTTGTGCCATGTTCGTGCTTATAGCAAGCAACACACAAATCAATAGCAAATGGTGTCAGAAAAACAATCTTGAACACCTGTGTGTGTTTGTTTGCTTTTGGCATTTCATTCAACTGCTAACTATAAATTAATTATCCCAGTCAAAATTAATCTCTCCTTCTTCTGTTGCCCAACTGTACTTTCCTTATTCTATAATTACAGCACCTAGCATATTTCCCCACATATCACAGAATGAACATGTGCCTTGAACTTGACAGTTTGTGAAGCACTTGGGTGTACTTCAGTCAACTGAGCCTCATGATAGTCCTGTTGAATTAGAGAAGACAGAGAAAGCTTTAATGAGTAATGGGATGAGGTGCCTGAAACACAGAGAGGCCCAATCTTGCCCTAAGTAGTTTAGTAATCAGTACAGAGCTTGGATCAAACTCAGACTTTTTTTCCCCCTCAAATCCCATATATGAACATATTCCTATTCCTCAGACCAACATCTTAGAATATATCTATATCTATATCTATATATAGCTCAAGTCCCTTAAGGAGAATCACAATACACATTTGTCATTGCAGGCTCTAAGAAATCCTGCGTTGAAATGCTTTGAGCTTTGTTTAATCTTTTCATGGCTCTCATATTAACACACTATGCAACAGAATTCCTTCAAAATGACTGGATTAGGAAATGCTGCACGATTTATTTAAAGACTGGTAGAGGAAGTCGCAAACCTTCACTGAGAGTAAGACCCTAGATGGTTAGTTAGGTTCACTCTAGCTAAATGATTACCTCTCACACACCAGAGTCCAAGAATTTGAATTCAAAGTTTTGCTCCAGTATTATCATAAGCCATAGTCATGAAAGCCATACAAGTCATGGGTCTATGGTACTGTTACACAAAGGTTGTCTTTGATTGCCTGACTTAGAATCATTCAGGATTGTTATTAAGTAACACATGCAGATTTCTAGACTCTGCAGTGCTGCTGCTAATTGTCACACAAAGAAGACCGCCTTGGTGATCACATGGAGCAGTCCTACAAGATGACTGAGCGTCGTCAGAAGGTTAGGGATGAGCAAGACTTTGAGATAGCTAGAACTGGGGGCAGATGATGAAGGGCACAGGGGATGGAGAAAGGGCAATTCGTGAGAGATGAAGGCTCAGGCTGTGGAGGATCTTGAAAGGAGACGAGGTGTGGGGGGGCCTGCACCTGAAGTCTCAGAGCTGTCAGGGAGTTTAGCATAGTGGTTACTGTAACTAACTGCATGTGATAGGTAGGTTTATTGTGTCAACCTGGCCAATGGGAACATGTGGGACTAATAAGGTCACAGTTTGATGGGAGGGCAAAGAGACACATGGCTTTGCAAGCCCCACCTGTCTCTCTCTTGCTCTCTGGTGACTGAACCCATGTGCGGTTGCTTTAGTGAGTTCTCTGCCTCAACTTGTGAGCTACAGTACCCATGGGAAACCCAATCCATGGATCTTGCTGCTAGAGATTGAGGGTCCTTGGAGACCTGCTTCGCTCTGCTACTGGTATGTATACATGGCTTAAGTTTGGGACGGTCAGATCCTGTCATCTGGCTGTCCATTGACCTTCCCTACTGTTTGATGCCTGTGGCCAGATTGCCTGCATTGCTCTGTGGAAGACTCAGCTGTCTGCTCCCTTGACCTTGGACCCAGTAGCCCTTGTGAGTTGAAGGACTTCCAGTATATTAACTGTCCCATGGAAATGAGCTGAACCAAGCCTTCTGTAATGTTGTGTGAACTAAGTAGCTGTTGTATTCCTTCGTGCTGGTATATATATACCATCATAAGTGTCCTTGTTTTGTTTCTCTAGAGAACCCTGTCTAACACACTGCAACCATAAGGTCAACAGTCTGAAATCACCAGCTGCTTCTCGAGAAAAAGACGGGGCTTTCTACTTCCATAAATAGTTAGTCTTGGGACCTCAAAGCAGGCATTTCTACCCTATCCTGTTTGGTTGACTTGACTTGATGGCAGTGAGTTTGGTTCGGGGTTTGGTCAGGAAACTCAAGAGGCAATACAGAGGGCTGCTCCCAGCCCCAGACCTGTGGGTGTATATTTAACCTTAGGTAAGCACCAGGTAACCATTTTCAGTCTCTCGGGCTTTTCTGTTATATTTGCCAGTCAGCAGGCTTAATATACAGAGATGTGAATGAGCCACTGCAAATGCCAAAAGGAGAGACTGTCTGGTTAATGATCTATCAGAGAAGGAATCACAAGTAAGGTTCTGAGTCATTTTTGCTGATCACGACTCTAGAGCCAAACAGAAAATTCTGAGAAACTAATTTCCACTGTGGGCAGAAACCAGTCCCTGGTGCTTAGTCATTTGTTGGGGCCTCATGCAGGAGAAAATCGAGGAAAAACTTAGTAGCATGTCAAGGCTGGCCAGGTGGACTAAGCAAATTACTGATCTTGAGAGACATCCCAGGCATGCTGTCGCTCATTCTCTGGTTCTTAACCACACAAGTTTCTGGAACCTTTCAACACTTCAAGCTTTCAATACTTGCCCGATGCCCCAAATTCCCGCAGTAGCCCTCCCCCATTTAAGAAGGTAGGAGAGGAAGCAACCTGGTTGAAGTCAGGGAATTGGCTAGCCAGGCGGGGTAAGGACGCATGTGCCCCAGCGGTGGATGTGCACCACGGACATCCCAGGCATGCTGTCGCTCATTCTCTGGTTCTTAACCGCACAAGTTTCTGGAACCTTTGGGAGAGGGTAGGCTATTACTTTTAGGCTTGAGGAGTGGGTGGCTCTACTGAGATTCTGGGAGCAGGAACTGACCTATAGTATCCTACCTTGCTCAGGACAATCTTCCACCAGTGAATAACCATCTCTCTCCAAATGCTGGTAGTACCCCTTTTGAGAACCGTGTGTGGGGCTTAGACCTCAACAAGTGTTCTATTTATTTATTTATTTATTTATTTTTGTATTAGATTCTAAGTTTTAGTTTTTCACAACCAACTTATTGGCATATAATTCGCATATCGTACCATTCAGTCATTCAGTCACATCAAGAAGAGTTATAAAATCATCACCACAATCAGGTTTGGAACGTGTTCTTCATTCTTGTACTCATTGTTATTAGCACTCCAAGTCCCCCCAACCCCCCCTGTCCCACCCCCAAGGAACCGTTATCCAGTTGCTATCTCTATAGAGTTCATTATTCTGGATTTCATACTCAGAAAAGCATTAAAAAAACTAACAAACAAACAACAAAGTCAATCAAAAAGAATGCAGAAAGTCTTAAAACCTTGAACAAATTTGGGCTGAGCCCCGGAGGCATAATGGTTGAATGCGGGACTGCAGCCCATTGGCTTGACGGTTCAAATCCAGCAGCAGCTCCCCGGGAGCAAGGCTGGGTAGCTTCCACGACCACTAGAGGGCAGTGATGCCCCCCAAAAAAAACTTGAACAAATTTAAATGGATCATAAAGGAGATCAAATGATAAATTGTAATCTAACCCCATCTGCAACCATTCACTCTCACCATTTAGTCTGCAATGCATTCTGCGGGATAGCAAAGCTGTTCACAGCCCCAGTTCATGCTCTGAGAGGATTCCCCAGAGACTTCATCCATGTGTATTTCCCCTTCACTAAAAAAATTAACCTGAAACAGCTTTGAAATGGAGCTAAAGAGAGATACAATGATTAGAGTGCATTTTTAGTATTTTGACCATAAATGACTTTACAATTCTCCCTGTCTCTCTGTCTCTGTCTCTGTCTCTGTCTCTCTCTCTCATAACAAGAAGACCCCACTAGGCTTAATATCCTTTCTGTTAAGACTTAAAACTATACTCTTTGAATATTTTGTTGCCCATGTTCACATGATGCCCACTCTATTCATCTGTACAAATTCGCAACCCCATCAGCCATCTGAAAACAAGGTGGTCACAGCTTAAGCTCTGCTACTAGTCCCTCCTTCGGATTTAGATTACATTCTTTACAATCCTTGGATTACATAGGCTAGTGTGCCTCATCCATGTGTCTCACTTAGATGGCTGCTTGTTGGGAGACAAGGCTTTAAGACACCAGACACTATTCTTTCTTCACCACATTGCTATA
Organism: Nesogale talazaci; assembly: GCA_004026705.1. Lineage (NCBI taxonomy): Eukaryota > Metazoa > Chordata > Mammalia > Afrosoricida > Tenrecidae > Nesogale > Nesogale talazaci. Next base: position 70,627 of record PVJH01006022.1, read on the forward strand.
GCTTCCATCGCTTCAGTGATCTCTTCATGAGGTTCAGTATCAAGCAGGGCCATGTCATGAGAACCTATTGTGGCAAAATCAGTCCCCTCATCTGCCACAAAGCAGGCCTTTTTTTTTTGTCACACACTGTTATGCGATCTTCATAGAATCTCTAAATACAAAACTTGATCTGTCTGATCTGGTGGAACAAACTCTAAATTCATTGTGCATCAACATTTTCTTTTCTTTTTTTGTGCATCAACATTTTTATCAATTCGGGAAATTGACATTCGGAACGAAGCTTGTCATCAATTGACATTTCACCCTTTTTTGAAATGAGAAAACCACTAATATACACGAGAGTTTTCCCCCATAGTGCTTGCTGTCCTTATAAACTGTGTTCAATGTCACAACAGTTTCTGAGGCATTTTTCTGGAGCAGGAAACAAAATTTTCACAGCTGCATGCTGTTCTCTTAAATCAGCCATCACAGCAAACAAGGTTTGAGCAAAACTAATTTTACAAAACAAACAAAAAAGCGTGGGGGGGGGGGGTCGGGAATCCACTGTGACCATAGAGAACCTCTCTAGGTGATATCACTCTGTGCACTAACTCAGAGTGAGTTGCTTGCCTAGTACAAAAATGCATACCACAAAAGCTCCTCAGAGACCCAGCACAATTCCTGTTTGGGGAGGATACCCCCTCATATATACTTTCTGATCTTTAAAACTTTTACTTCATGTAGTACCCTCCTCATCTGCTCCCCTTGTTAGTGAATTGACATCTGTCCTCTTGTCCCTCAGGACCTATGGCCACCAAAAGGGGAACACTTTCTAACAAAGGAAACCTTATGACACTGAATCTTGAGCCTTTCTCAGGAACATACAGCCAGCTGTCTAACTCAGTGGTCCAACGATGCCAACAATTCTTCCCACCACCTTGTCCTCACTCCCAGGACTTCAAAGGTGCTGTTTTAGGTAGCTAGTGCTGCCATAATAGAAATAACTTTAAAAGCATAAATTTATTTTCTCATGATTCTGGGGGGAAAAAGTCCCTATCAGGGTCTCATTTATCTAGATGTCTTCTTTGTAGACAGATCCGGGCAGTCCTTGTTTCCTTAGCATGTAGAAGATCCTCCTTATGTGTCTGTCTTCCTTCGTGTGCACGCTAGTGCCTAATCTTCTTTTTATAATTCAGAAGTGATTAGGTTTAGGATCCACTTTTCAAGTGTGACCTAACAGAGTGAAGAAACCCTATTATACCCACAGAGGTTTAGGCTCCAACACACACACGTTGTTTTTTTTTTTTGGGGGGGGGGACATAATGTAATCCATGCAACATGCCAAATGTGGGAGATCCTTCCATCTTACCAAACAAACCCAAGAAAAGAAAAGAGAGAAAAAATAAAATAGGAATAGTCAACACTTTCTGAGTGTTCTCTTCATATTAGGTTCGGTGCAAAGCACTGGATAAAGCTCATATTAGAAAAGTCCAGCGCCAATCATATAAATATCATGATTTTACCTCAGTAGGCAAGCCATTTCTGGGCTGACGTGAGGCTGTGGCTGTGTTCTCCCAGCCTCCCTCAAGTACTCAGCAGCTAGGGAAGCAAAGCTGTGAAATTTATGAGTTGGGGCCACATCTAGGGAGGATCTCTCTCTCACACACTGTCTGTTGTTAACAGAGATAAATCCAGGTATTGTCATTATGGTGAGGGCCTCTGCAAGCAAGGGGAGCAGAAGAGAAAGTCACTGAATATCAAATAGCCTGAAAAATCTATTCACTATAAAGTCACCTTCTAATGTGTTCTCAGGAAACAATAACATCTATTTTCACTCCAGACACTGTTCTCTGTGGTAAATAATATCACTAGGTGACTCTACAAGTCCCAAGAAATTGTTTCTAATTATTGTCAGAGGCACATCAATTACCCATAGAGCCTCCAGGCAAGCCTCATCGTGGCTCTGATTAGAAACATGTTTTACTTCCATTTCATCTGTCAAGACGTTCAGCCTCAACATATTTAATTGCTCTGCCTTGGCAGTGGGCCTGCTTTCCCCACCCTCCTCTCTGAACCTTGGCTCCCATGGTTGAGTCAGCATCTCCCACTTCACCTTGCCTCTAGGCCTCACAGTCCGTGAGAATCATCTCTGCACCTGCCAATGACTTGCTCTGTCCCTTCAAAAATGCCAGGGCTTTGGTGGTCAAGGTAGATGATTAGACATTTTAATTGACACACACACACACACACACACACACACATACACATCACTCTACGTCAGACACTGACATCCCTCTCAAGCCTACCAAAGGATTTTGCCTTAATAATTACCCAATTCATTCTTTTTTAAAAAAAAAAATCATTTTATTGGGGGCTCACACAATTCTTATCACAATACATCCACATATCTGTTTGTGTCAAGCACATTTGAACATTTGTTGTCCTCATCATTCTCAAAACATTTGTTTTCTACTTGAACCCTTGGTGTCAGTTCCTCATCCCCCCTCCCTGTCTACTTTTCTCATAAACCCTTGACAATTTATAAATTAATATTATTTGGTCATGCCTTACACTGTCCGGCATCTCTCATCACCTACTTTTCTGTTGTCTTTCCCTCTCAGGAAGGAGGTTATGTGTAAATCATTGTGATCGGTTCCCCCTTTCTACCCCACCTTCCTCTTCCCCTCCTGCTATGGCTACTCTAATTATTGGTCCCGAGAGGCTTATCTGTCCTGAATTCCCTGTGTTTCCAGGTCCTATCTGTACCAATGTACATCATCTGGTCTAGCTAGAACCCCATTCATTCTTACATCATCAATTTTCCACCAAACTTTCTTTGACCCCCCCACTTCTAAATGAAACTAATGTTCCATTAATGTTCCCCTTTGTAGCAAAACTCCTTAAAATGGTGGTTGTTATTCTCTTCAATTCTCACCCTCCTGCCTTCCCCTGAGCACAGCAGAGACAGGCATTGGCTCCCTGTGTTCTACTGAAACAGTTTTAGCCAAGGTCATCTAAAAGAGCAATGAAACCCCATTATACTTGCAGAGGTTTAGACTCCAACCCACACTCCTATTTTGCTACATTCAGTAGTAAACTCTAGATTCTAACCTGAACTGCCAGGTGCTTACACCTTCTTCAGCTCCTCCCTCCCTTACTTTCCAGACATCACTTCCTAAAAGATGGATCCTTTCAGTCTTCTTTCTAGTTCCTCCTCGTCTGCCAGCTTTTAGATGCTGGACTCTCACAGGGTTTGGGGCTTCAGATGCTTTCTCTTCTCTAGCTACAATCGTTCCTTTGGCGAAGCGCCAACCTGGACCTCTCCTTTGACTTTCCTTTCCATATTGATCTGACCTCCTAGCTACTCCTGAGATCCAACAAGGTCAATCCTGCCCTGTAGCTCTCAGTTTCCTGCTTTCTCCTCCTGGATTCCTTGCCTCCAAAGCATTTGTCCCTTTAGGCTTTAGGAAAACACCACGTCGTAAGAGGGCCCTTCACTGTCCAGCTGACGGCACACTGACCACCACTCCCATCATCACCCATTCTACCTCTGTTTACCCCAATGCGCATTCACGTCTATATACTTGTTTATCAACTTACATCTGCCTCTTCCCTCCGAAACTTAACCTACCTGAGAGATTGCACTAGTATTTTTTCCAGACTCTAGAATAGTTTTGGGTCCTTGGTGAGCGTTGATTGCAAGTCTATTTTGAATGACTGAATTGGGGTTTGAATGTATGCTCTGTCTCCAGGGACATCGAGTTAGAATAGTAGGAGAGGGGACACCCTCCCCATCAAGTGCTCCATGAACTATTTGGGAAGAGTTTGAAAGGGTTAGCAGTCCCATCTGGTAAAGGCCAGGCCAATAAAGCAAAAGGTCTTCCCATGGCCCTATTTCCCACCTCTCTAGGGGACTGAGAAACCCTAGTTCCTTTCCATGATCGTGAAAACTATTCAACGCCCCTGAACTCTGAGTAGGTGTCATTTGACATAACATATAACCACATTCACAAGCCACGAAGGCTTTTTGAGATTTGCGTTTGCTCTTAATCCACCAGTTTATATCCCAGCTACTGTAGGCTCTCCTCACCTCCCACGCCTGCTCTGAGGTATTTCCCCTGCGCACCCCAGCGCCCTGTGCTCTGTGCCCATGCAGAGAGGGCCACCTTGCCCTGCTTAGCTGCTTCATGCGTCCAAAACCACTCCATGGTCTACTAAAGCCTGGCCTGCCAGGCTCTCTGTAAAGGAAAAATCCCCACGGTCAACCATCTTTTTGCATCCCCCAGACGATCATGGCAGATCTTGCATGAGACAAACACTTCTTTCTGACCCCTGTAGGGATCCACCTGGGAACAGGACCTCTGATTGCCTTCCTCTCAGGCTGAGCCTCTGGCGAGGCCAATCACAAAATGACTCCGCTCTTTTGCAAAACCCAGCTGCGAGCACGACTCCCGGCCCTCCTGCGGTGGTGAATCAGTTTGTTTTTTTTTTAAAGATACATAAATAAATAATGATCTGATCGGATCACAGAGGTGACCCAAACGGATGAAGCTTCCCTGTTCCACGCTTGGGGTAGGGGAAATCAGGCGCGGGCTGGCCCCGGGGAGGTGATGGCAACCCAGGTCCCGGCTCCAGAAGCATCGTGCAGCTTGTGCTACTCCCCACCCCTGCTGCTCCCCATCAGCCAGCGAGCGCGCGCTGACACGCAGGCTGGGGGGGGGGGGGGAAGCGGGCGGGCGCCGAAACTCATCCAGTGTGCCCTTCCTGCCCCAAACCGCACCGCCCGGCCTGGCCTGTGCTCGCTTCCGCGGCTGCCCCACCTGGTCCAGCAGATGATCAAAGACCACGTCAAGGGCCTCACCCTCGCCTAGCCCGCGGCGGCGAGATGGGTCCGGTGTGCGTCAAAGACTAGCAGATTCTAATCTATTCTTTCCCCCCAGCTCGCTGTCCCCCACCCCCACCTTTTTTTTTTTTTTTTTTTTTTTTAGAAAATAAATAGAGGAAATCTGGGTTGGCGGCAGATTTCGGCAACACGACCGCGGTGCAGATGGATCCTGCTGGAGCTGGTGCTGGCTCTCTGGGGAGTAGCATGAAATGCTGGGTTTTCAAAACCTGAGCGGCGTGTAAATGGCAGCTAAAAAGGAACTGCAGATCGGTGCTGAGTGTTAATTGTCTCTTCCTCTCTTCTTCACACACTTCAGAGACTGCGGCGCGAGGCAGAAGACAGGAAAGCAGGCCTGCCCCCTCGCCGGGTGGCCTTTTTGTCTTTCAAGCTGGACTGAGAGGGTAACACCTAGACTCCAAGTCAAAACAGGGAATGGGCTCCCCCCGCTCCCCCCTCCCTTTTTTCTTTTTTTTAATTCAAGTTCTCATCTGATGAAAGTCAGGGAGGTGGCACTGAGCTTATAATGAAAGCAAGAGTCTGCTGAGAATGAGCCGATGAGATGTGACACGGAGAGGGGAAACAGGATGTCTTTGTTTTGAAATGACAGGCGATAAGCTGGGGGTGGGGGTAGGGGGTGCCTGGTGAGATTTTAGTCCATAACTAGGTAGCAACCTGTCAAATGCAGGCCCCTTAAATGCATCACAAGAATTCTCACTTGAGGTGATTTCAATTCTAGCTCTGCGTGTGTGTGTGTGTGTGCCCGCGCGCGCGCCTGTGCACACACACCAGTAGCAAGTCATCATGGAATGCCAACAAATGTCCCTGATCCCGTTCAGGGGACAGTTGTAATCACACTGGAGAGCGAGCTTAATTCTGCCCAGGCAGAGACAAGGGCGGTCTTAGGACCAGAGTCCAGGCTCCGAGCCATTTATTTCTCTCCCCAGGACTCATGCTTGCTTTCTCCCAAGACGTTAATCAAGGAGACTCTTGATAGACTGTCTTTTCTTGTTATGTTTTTGCTTCAAGATGAGGTGGGGATATTTGCATTCCAACCGTTGGCAATGAGAATGAATGGGCTGTAAGAAGCAAGTGGGAAATTGAGTGCCCATTGGCCGGGAAAAGAGAAGATTCTGGGAGCCTTTTCTTTTTTTAACCATGTCCTACCTGAGTCACTGTACACTGGACTCCATGCTGGCTTACCTCTTCACACCTTTATGTAAAGGCCATCACTCCCTGCTGCTTTGGCCAGAGGGCCAGCTCCCTTCCAATGGGACAGCTAGAGATAAAAGAAAATGGTCACTAATAAAAACAAATGACAGTCAGGAGCAGTGGTTCTCAGCCTTCTTAAGGCCAGGACCCTTTAATACAGCTCCTCATGTTGTGGTGAACCCCCCCCCCCAACCCAACCATAAAATTCTTTTCGTTGCTACTTCAAAACTATAATTTTGCTACTGTTATGAATGGGGCGACCCCTGTGAAACAGTTGTTGATCCCCTGTAGGGGTGGTGACCCACAGGTTAAGAACCACTGTCCTGCATCCATCCTCTCCCTCATGACCAGAAATATAAGCCTGAGTTGAACCATTCCTGCCCTTAACTGGATTCACTGGGGTCACCAACAGTGTGTACTAACTAGACACTTTCCAAAGAAATGGCTCAGACTGGGCACCTTGCCCCAACCAGAGCAAAGAGAGATCTCATACAGGTCTGGGAACATGAATGGCTGAGTGATTGCTCCAGGCATATAGGCTTGGGCTTGGTGTGGAAAAAATAGATAAGGAATATCCTTTCAAGAAATGGTCTGAATTGCCTGTGAAAAGTGAGGGAGCTGAGTGAAAAGTGATTCCTGCAAGATATTCCCTGGCTAGGCATGTGGTTCAAGCAAGGCATACAGTACCTGTCAGCCAAGCCTGTCTCTTAGAAGCACATCCTAATTCTGAGATTCTTACAACTGGGCCAATAGGTGATATCATGATAAACAGAGAAAGATTGAAGTTGGCAAGTATTGTGTCTTGCTTGGATCCACAATCCATGCTCTTGGAAGCAGCGATCAAGAGATCTGCTGCACAAGACCCCTTTAGAGTGTTGGGTAAATTGGGTCACTGTGCAGCACAAGAGCTCTCGAAAGTGTTGGGAAGCAAGGATGCCAGGGCTAATTTGCCATGGCGTGGCACTTTCCCCTCATATATATAAGAAAGTTGGACATTGACTATGAGTCAAAATGAACTCTGTGACAATGTGTGAGTGAAGAAAAATGGGTACATTTAAATTCTGGTGCTGGCAAAGAAGATTTAAAGGACCAAAGACTGCCTAAGAAAAACAAGCAAACAAGTCCATACTTCAGATAGGCTATCAGGAGAGACCAGTCACTAGAAAAGGATACCATTCTTGGTGAAGTAGAGGGACTACAAAAGGAAGAAGACATTCCTCAAGATGGATTGATACAGTCCAGCATAAGAGAAGTGTGAGTATGGCGCAGCACTGGGCAGGGTTTTTTCTGCACTGGAACCAACTCGACCGCACCTAACACAACACTAATGATTGTGTCTCTTATCAAACAACATCGTTAAGAGACCCTTCACGTAAAATTTTGCGGAAGACAATTCAACACTTCCAGCAGTATGTTGATTAGAAACTGCCAGAAATTCAAGCTAGATTCAGAAGAGGGCATGAAACAGCAGAGCTCATTGCGGACATCAAATGGATCTTTACTGGAAACAGAGAATATCAGAAAGATGCTTACTTGTACTTTATTAACTGTGCAAAGGCAATGAGGTATATGGATCATAACACACTATGGAAAACATGGAGAAGAATTGGAATTCTAGAACACTTCTTTGTCCTCTTGGGGAACCTATACATAGACTGAGAAGTAGTTGTACAAAGAGACAAGGAAATATCGTGTGGTTGAAAGTCAGGAAACGTGTATCAGAGTTGTATCTTTTCACTAAACTTATTCAGTCTATCTGTTGAGCCAGTAATACAAGAAGTTAGATTTGATGAAGAAAAAATTCAGTATCAGGATCAGAGGAAGGCCTATTAACATCCCAAGATACGCAGATGACATAATCTTATTTGTTGAAAACAAGGAAAACTTGAAGCACTTGTTGAGGAAGGCCAATGTGTTAGTTCAGGTAGATTAGAGAAACAAATTCATAGAGACACTCATATGTGCTTAGGAAAGAGGTTTATATACAGGAGCAATTGAATATTGAGAAAACATGCCAGGCTAGTTGAGATATAAGTCAAATATTAGCCCATATGTTCCATATCAAGCTATAAATCTTCAGATTCATGAAATACATGCAGGAATGCTGAATTACAGGAGGATCACAGGCCAGTGGTTTAGATGTCTTCTGGATCCAGTGGTGTTGTAAGCAACTCCGTGCTGGCAGGAGTCTCTTTGTGGCTTCTCCAGCTCCAGAGGTCTCATTGCATCAGAGTAGATCCATGTGGTTTCTCCAACTCCCAGGGTGTAGTGCCATGTGTCTTGACAGTAAAGCATCTTCAAGGGATTAAGCAGAGAGAAAGAAAGAATAGAAAGTCTCCCACTTTCAAAGAGGAAAATACAGGAGTTCCCAGAATTCTCAGGAGAAGGCCAAGTCCCACAGAGGCCTCATAAGCTGTGACCCGATTGACAGAAAACTTGAAGCACTTGTTGATGAAGGTCAATGTGTTAGTCTGAGTAGACTAGAGAAACAAATTCATAGAGGCACTCATAGACTCTAAGCCTTCACTCTTAATCCTCTCTAGTCCCAAATTGACACCAGATTATGTAACTGCCAGAGCCAAGACCTACAACCTTCCGGTATATATTGCAAATCATTATATGGGAAGCCCGAATCCTCCCAATTGGACCAAAAGATAACATCATGATAAATGGAGTAAGATTGAACTCATCAATGGTTTCACATTGCTTGGCTCCATAGTCAATGCTCATGGAAGCAGTAGTTGAGAATCATGCGATGCCTTGCACTGGGCAAGTCTGCTGCACAAGACCTCTTTAAAACGTTGATGAGCAAAGATGTAACTTGGAAGACTGAAGTGGGTCTGACTCAAGCCGTGGTATTTTCAATTGCCAAATATGCATGTGAAAGTTGGACAATGAGTAAATAAGGCTGCATGATTGATGCATGCGTCTGCATTATGGTCTTGGCAAAGAAAAAGTTGTTGACCGAAAATACTGTGAGCAAGCAGAACAAAAAACAAATCTGCTTTGAAGAAATACAGTCTGAATGCTCCCAAGAAGTGAGCGTCACAAGATTGTGTCTCATGTACTTGAGAAACGATATCAGGAAAGACAAGTCTCTCAGAAAGAACATCATACTTGGAAAAATATACAGTCAATGACAAAGCGGAAGACTGTCATGTCAAGACAGATTAACAAATTATCTGCAACAATTGGCATAGCAATGACTATAAGGATGACATAGGACTAGGCAATGTTTCACCCTATTGTGCGTGAGGTCACTATATTGCTGCGGCTGCTGCTGCTGTTGTTGTTGGCCATTAAGTCTGTTCTAATTCATAGAAACCCTTTGCACAACAGGACGAAACACTGCCTGGTCCTGTGTTGTCCTCACAATTGTCCTTATATTCAAGACCACTGATGCAGCCTCTCTATCAATTTATCTTGTCAAGGGTTTTCCTCTTTTCTGTTGCCCTCCTACTTTACCAAGCATGCTGTCTTTTTCCAGAAACCGGTCTCTCCTGACATGTCCAGAGTATGTGAGATGAAGTCTCTGCATCCTTGCCTCTAAGGAGCATTCTGATTATGCTTCCTCTAAGACAGATTCGTTTTTTTTCTTTTGACAGTCCATTGTACTTCCAATATTTTTCATCAACAGCATAATTCAAATGTATTGATTCCTCCTTGGTTTTCTTTATTTCATGTTCAACTTTCACAAGCATATGAAGCAACTGAAAATAACAACAGAAGTGGTTGCCCATGAGGAAATATATATGAACTCATGAGATTTAAGTTGAGTTAGAAGAAAGGTGAGACAAGAGATATCATTGCTGATGTCAGATGGAGCTTGGCTGAAAGCAGAGAATATCAGGAAGATGTGTAACCTCTGTCTTATTGACTAGGTAAAGACATTCAACTAGGTGGATCTAATACATTCTGAATAACATTGCGAACCATGGAAATTCCAGAACACTTAACTCAATTATGTAGAATTCCTAAACAGATCTAGAGGCAGTCATTTTAATAAGAACTAGGAAATACTTGTTGGTTTCAAGTCAGAAAAGGTATGTTCAAGCAATTTATAGTTTCACCATACTTATTTAGTCTACACACCGAACAAAGAAACCTAGAAGCTGAACTAGATGAAGGAGATTTCAGCATCAGATTGGAAAAAGTCTTTGTAATCTGGGACATGCAGATGGCATGCTATGCTTCTGGAAGCAAAGAAGACTCAAAAGACTTACCAATGAAGATCAAAGACTACACCGTCAGTATGGGCTATACCTAAACATAAACAAAACAAAACTGGTCACAATTAAGCCAATCACCATTATCATGAGACACCCAGAAAAGGCTGACATTGCCTAGAATTGCATTTTAGTTGGCTTTATATGCCATCCTCATGGAAACAACTGTCAAGAAAAAAAAAATGTATTGCGGTGGATAAAATATGCCACAAAAGACTTTGGTAAAGGGTGAAAGAGTGAGGATGTTTACTTTGAGGGCTCAATTGTGCCTGTCAATCAACAGACCTGTGACTTTTTGACAGTTTCTTGAGCTCTGTGGTGTTCTGGTTCTTCACCTGTTAAGAGTAGTGATCCCTCCTTAAGACACAACATCCTTACCGGAAACAAACAAAAGCAGTGCTTTCACAGACTGGAAGAGTTATAGGAATAGAAAGTATACATCATTGCCTTAATAAAACGATTACTACTGTTTTGTCACATGCCCAAAATGAATGCATTCTGTGATGTAAATGTTAACTTCCAATTGGGTAATCTATAAAAACCACCATAAAGAATATATAAATAAATGCAGTTAGAAATATTAATAATGCTATAAATTTCACACAGGAGTGGAGAAAGTTCCCTATTTCTTTATCACGCTATTCCAAATCCTATAATTTATGTCAAGCTTCTGGAGGCCAGTGAGGAAGTAGCTTCTTTCTCAATCTGTTTGGAGTGCTATTGTCAATGACAAAGAATGACTTTGCCAGTTGAGTTCCCCAGAATAGTCATTTCCTAAGAGAGCAGAAAATGTAAACGCTTCACTTTCCCAACTCCCCACCCCTGTGAGGGGATGGCACAGAGACAATTCTCCTTTCTGAAGTGAGAGCAAGAAGTGGGACATTAACACTTGATGATAATATCTGCACACACACATGTGCACATGGTAGGTACAACATGAGCAGCATCTCTTGCAGCTCCTCACCCCCCAATCACAATGCAAATTGATGAAAGGTTGACTTAGTAGATTTAATTCTTTCCAAAAAGCTTGTGTGGGGAGGAAAACATTATCAGAAAATCAACTGCTATCAGTTTGGGTGGGTATGGAGGCTCAAAAACAGGACTTGAACAACTCTTAAAGTAACTTCAACTGAGAGCTGTCTTTAATTATTAGAGTGGCTGCCATTATGGAAGAAAAATAAAACTCAAACAACCTTTGGACTAGCCCAGATAGATCATAGATCAAAGACCAGTATGGGGAAATCACTCGGAAATGTAAATAGCCTAAAAGTAAGGAAAATTTACAGCAAATGGAATGGATTCTGGGGGTGGGGGTGGGGGAAGATGAAAGTTCTTCAACATTAGAGCTTTCCAAGGAGAACACAATAAATTATCGAAGGATGTTGAAGTAGAATGTTTTAGCTTGTTATAAAATGTTTTACTATTCTGACACAAATGGAGAGACTGAAGTTCTCCAGAGAGTTTCTTCTTGGAATTATTAGGTATGCTTAATGTCCTTCTTTAAGGCACAAAGGAGATAAATACCTTACCAGAAGCCAGCTACACACATTCTATCATCTCTATCTATCTCTGTATCTATCTCTATCTCTCTCTCTGCTTCAACTCCCTGCAAGACATTCCTGGTGACAAGCCACATGGAGCTAAGCTGATAGAGCCAGAGCCCTGGAGCTGGAGGAGCCACATGGAGAACCATGACAGTGCTGAGATATTTCTACTACCACTGGATCCACAAGACTATCCACCCACTGGCCTGTTATCCTGCACTCAGCATCATTGCATGGATGCATGCCTCTGAAGGAATTTATAGGCTAGTATCAACATATGGGCTAATATAGGATTTATGGACCTGCCCTGGACTGGGCTGGGTTGTTTTCTTAATGTACAATTGCTTTTTGATATAACATTCTTTCCTATGCATTAGTGAGTCTCCCTGGATTTTTTTTTCTAGTCTTCCCAAACTAACACAACAGATAAAAACAAACAAATCTGTCTTGAGAGAAAGATAGCCAAGATATTCCTGAGATGTTCAGTAAAGGGTCTTCTCCCTGGAGAAAGTCCTTGTGAATCCTTGCAGAATGTCATCATGGTAGAATGTTAGAGAACTGGGGGGAGTCCATTAACTAGACAGATTGACACAGCAGCTCCAAAAATGAGCTCAAATAGCAACTACTGTAGGGGCAGGAGAGGACGGGGCAGTGTTTCATTCTGTTGGGCAAAAGGGTTGCTCTGAGTTGGAACTATTTGATAGGTACAGGTCCACACCCAGACATCATCAATAGTTCATATTGACACTGGAGATGAGAAATTGCCTTTCTGGTCTGAATCAGTTTTCCACAAAACCTTACTAACTCTACTAAATAAACATCTGGCTTCAATTCAGCATAGTATGGTGACCCAATTCCAAAAAAAGGAATACATGATAGCCTATGAGTGATAATCTTATGTTTGTATCTGTCCCTGGCACCTGCCCACCCAATGGAATAATATAGAAAATCCAGAGAGATGGGTGAAGAGACCTCTCAAGAAGGATAGTTCTTCCATTCTCCTTCAGAAAAGTAGAGTGCAGCTTGACCCTGATGTTGGCTTCTAGCAACTCCCCAGAAGGTCGACATACAAAGATGCTCTTAGTATTTGAGTCACAGAGAAGCTGACTACTCTCACTCATTTTAGTTTTTAGTTTTAGTTTTTCTTATATGCTGGCCCCTGCCAAATTAACCTGAACGGATGTGGAGCAAATACTTGCTCCATCATCTTCTTATAAACTTCTAACCTCATTTGAAGTTATTACCAAAATAACTGTAAATATGGGATAGCAGCTAACTATTATTTCATAGGAAATGACCCCCAAATCCAATAGTATAAGATAGCATACACATGCACAGGGCTTTTGTAATTCATCATCTAAGCACAGCTTAGATCTGTGTTTTTGCCTCAAGGCCACTCAAAAAGCTACAATCCAGGTATTTACGTGACCCTCAGTTTTATCTTAGGGTTGCTTGAGAGAGGCTCTAACCCAACCTCACTTGCATAGCTAGCTGTTGGCAGGATACAGTCTTTGTGGCTTTTGTGCTGAAAGATTCTGTTTTTCACTTACTATGGGCTCAGAAAAATCGAATCAAATTCCCTGCCACCAAATCTATTGCAACCCAATGCCACCCTTAGTTCCTTGCCACAGGGTAGGTCACCATCTGACAGTTCACTTCCCCCAAAGCAAATGAGCTAACGAAGAAGAGAGGAAAAGCAATATGGAAGTCACAGTGTCTGTTCACAAAAGGGCCTTCCCATGTCTCTTGCTCTTTTCAATCTGTTCATTTCACAAGCTACACTCATGGAGGCTGCAGTCTAGAAGTTAAACGAGGTCCAGCAGTGGGCAAATCTATAGCAGAAAACCTATTCGACATGTTGAAGTGCAAAGATACCAGTTTGAGTGCTAAAGTGTGTTTAATTCAAGCCATATGTTTTCAGTTGGCTCCCATGCACATGAAGGCTGGGTAACGAATAAAGAAAAAGGGAAAGAGGTGCAGTTAAACTCATAATCAAATAAAAATGTAAGTCTAGAAAACATGTAATTAATCCTTCAGCAAAAGGGCTCATTATAAAGAAGCAAGTGTATTATTTGAAGGAGACTTTCTTAAGATTTTCTTATTTATTTTAAAATTCTCAAGGACATTTATCTAGGTGACAAAAATCAGTGATAGTAAGGAGAAAGTAATATAAAAGAAGTGGAGATTGCATGAAGACTAAAACAAGCCAATTCAGTGCAAGAATTAAAAGCAGTCATAAAATTAATAAACAGCAACTTAAAATATTTCAAGTAACTGATTCAGTAACTGCAAGACAAAATTGAAAACACTGAACTAGGAAAAAATATATAGAAAGAGGAGTAGTGTTTGGGGAGAAAAATCATAAGAAGGTAGAGCTAGGAAATTCAATTTGGTATCACCGGGATCCTAGAAAGCAAAATCCATTTCATAGGCCTGCCATAATAAAACAGAAATTGAATGACTAATTGAATGACTAAATTGAATGACAGAAATGTGTTCTCTGACAGTCCAGAGACCAGAAGTCCAAAATCAATACATCAGAGGGCTGAAGGCTCTAAGAAAGAATCTGCTTTGTCCTCTTCTCTAAATTCTGATGTTGCTGGCAAGTCTTAGCATTCCTTGATTTGCAGACATAACCCTCCAATTTCTATGACTTATCACATGACACTCTCCCGAGCATTTATTCTCCTCTTCTTCAAGGGATAACTGTGATGTTGGATAAGGTCCATCCAAGAGATCTGAGGGAGAGATCTTAGAGACAGAGTCATCTGTCTTGACTACATTAGAAATTTTCTTATTTCCAAATGTTCTGGAGATTAAGACTTTCAATGGATCTTCAGCATAGACTACAACTCACTGTGAAACATCAGAGTTAGATTCCCAGAGTCATCTACCTAAAATACCTAAGAATAAGAATTCAATTGTAATCAAATGTTAAAAAGAATGAATGGTAATGCTAAATCTATTTTCAGTCATAAGAGGATAATCTAAGGAATAATGATCCAAAGATAAAATCTCAGCCTTTATTAATAAAATCTAACATTTGAGAGAGGGTATAAAAAGGATGTAAGTGAATGATAAAATTCTTATCCAACAACAATATGTATTTGTCTCTTTAAATTACAACTATGAGATATAATTTTGTTTGAATCTGATAAGAAGGAAAAAATAAAATGAAATCTTGGACATTACTGACTCTGGAAAATTATTCGTTCAAAACAATAATTTACTTAAAACTTTTTCTTTTCAGTTAAAAAAGTTGAACAACTTTTGAACAACAAAAAGGAAGATTGCTTAAGAATTGATACCTTTGAATTATGGTGTTGGTGGAGACTATTGGAAGGACTAAAGATTGCCAGAAGAACAAACGATCTGTCTTGGAAGAAGTACAGCTAGAGTGCTTCTTAGTATTCAGAGAGGTGAGACTGTCTCATGTTGGAAATGTTACCAAAAGAAGTCGGTCCCTGGGAAAGGCCCTCATGCTTGTTAAAGCAGAAGAAGGTCAATGGCATGACTAAGGTCCTTGGTGAGATGGGTTGATACAGTGGCTGCAACGATGGTATCAAATCATCATGGGAGGACACAGGACCAGGCAGCTTTCAGTCTGTTGTACCTAAGGTTGCAGTGACTCGGAACCGAATCAACAGCACCTAACAACAACTTGATCTTTGCGGGTTCAATGGTCTAGATTGTCTTCTCTTCTTTTCCCTCTCTTTCTCCCTCTCTCTTCCTCCTTCTCTCTCCTTCCTGCCTCTCTTTTTCTCATTTCTGGAGATTGGAAGCTAGCGTCTTTTCTTACATAGGCATTTTGTGTTATAAATTAAGTCACTCTCCATCGTGCTTTAGGTGTTGTCAAGTTGGTTCTGACTCATAGTCTCCATGGACAACAGAAGGAGAGGCTGCCCGGTCCTGTGGCAGCTTCACTGACTGTTGTCTTCATGTTTGGGCCCATTGTTCCAACCACTGTGTCAATCCACCCTGGGGAAGGTCTTTCTCTCTCTCTTTCACGGCCCCTCGATTTTACCAAGCATGATGTTCCTTTCCTGAAACTGATCTCTCCCAAGAACATGTCCAATTATGTGAGCTAAAGCCTCTTCATCTTTGTTTCTAAGGAACATGCTGGCTGTACTTCTTCCAAGACAGATTTACAGTGTATTCTTTTGGCAGTCCAAGGTACTTCTAATAGTCTTCAAAAGCGCCATAATTCAAATGTATCCACTCTTCAACTGTCTTCCTTATTCAATGTTCAACTTTCGCATGCATATGAGGTGACTGAAAATACAGTGACCTGTGTCAGGCATGCCTCAGTCCTCAATGTAGCATGAAAATAACATCACAGCAACACATAAGCCACCACAGTATGATACACTGATAGAAAAGTGGGGGCGAGGTATTGCTTTAGCACCCTATAATCATAATACATAGTGTTTATTTTTAAAATCAGTTCTTTAATTTCCATTTTGATTTATTTATTTGACTCATGAGTTATTTGTACTCTTAATTTCCCAATTAATTCGTGAGCATTTCCAGATTTTATTATTATTATATTATGTTTAGTTATAATAATGCCCCAAATCTTATTGTGTATGACCTGAATCTTTTTAAAATTTTTTGAGACTGACATGTGCCCCAGAACATAACTTATCATGGTGAATGTTCCCAATTAAAAAATGTGAATATTCCCTGTAAAAGAATGTGCATCTGGGGGTGTTGTAATATCAATTAGATCAAGCTGGTTAACAGTGCTGTTTAAGTGTTCTATATCCTGGTTGATTTATGTTTGCTTGTTACAATGAATTCTGAGAGAGAAGTATTTAAATATGTGGCAAAGAACTGGATTTATCTATTTCTCCTTTTACTTTTACAAAGTTTTGTTTTATGCATTTTAGGGCTGAACTGGTAGGTGTGGTGTCACAGGGTGGTGCAAATGGTAGCATGAGAAAAAATAAAGATCAAAACAGATATGAATTGAGAAACAAAATAATTAAAAATCAGTAAAACCAAATTCTGGATTTTGGAAAAATCAATAAAATACAGAAATCTCTAGCTAAACTGATCTGAAGAAAAGACACAAATTAGCAATACCAAGAATTAGAGATCCATGGCACATTCTAGATATATTAAAGGTTAATGAAAAAAGCCCAAGCTCCTGCCTTTTCTTGCATCGCTTTTGACACAGAGCAACTCTCTCTACAGGGCTTCAGAGGCCAAGCTCTGTAGGAGGAGACAGCTTCATCTTTTTCCCAAGAAGCACCTGGGGTGTTTGAACCACCAGTCTTGATGTAGTCCAGCGCTCACCCTACTGTTCCACTCCTGTTCTGAATAGTTTTATGTTAATCAGTTTGAAAACTTCGGTGCAATGCATGAATTCCTTCAAAATCACAAGCTACCAAAGATCACTTTAAAAAAATGACCTGACTAGCCCTATAGCTATAACATAAATTGAATTTATATTTTGAAAGTATCCCCCCCACACACAAAAACTGTCCCACAAAGAAAACTCCAGGCCCAGACAGATTTATGCATAAATCCTGCCAAATATTTACTTTCAATTCATTAAGAGAGAAATAACATTAATTTTGCAGAAAAGATTAAGAGGTATTGCTTTCCAATTCATTTTATGAGATAGCTATCACCTTAGTACAGGATTTCTCATCTCAGCATTATTGACATTTAGGAATGAAAATTCTTTATTGTGGATGGAAGATTTTGCATGTTTCAAAATAAGTTTAACATGTACTCCCTACATTACAGTAACACACTCCAATTGTGACAACCAAAAATGTCCAAATGTTCCCCAAAGTATACCAAACCAGAAAAATGTATTACAAGAACAAAAAAGTATATAATAATATCCCTCATGTATATAGATGTAAAAATACTAAACAAAATGTTAGAAAATCTCATCCAACAATATATTAAAAGGACAATACATTGTGCCTCAGTGAGATTTGCCTAAGATTACAAGTTGGTTTAACACTTAAAAGCAAATCAGTCTAATTCCCTATATTAGCAAAATTTTAAAAACAAATAAGTGTATTAAAAACATCTGACCATCACAATAGATACAGTAAAAGCATTTGGTAAAGTTCAACATTTTTTAAAACTTTTTTCCCCAATGACTTTATTGAGGGTTCTAATACGTCTTATAACATTTCATACATCACTTGTATCAAGCATATTTTTACATATGTTGCCATCTTCAATTCCAAAATATTTTCTACTTGAGCCCTTGGTATAAGCTCCTCTTCCCCCACCCCACCCCCTTTTTTTTTTTAAATTTATCCCTGATAAATCTCTCAACAAACCAGAAATAGAAGGAAACTTTTTAAACCTGATCAAGAGCACCTTTGTCAAACCTTAACCTAGTGTCATATTTAATCATGAAAGACTGGGTACTTTGATGCCTAAGATTGGGGTGGGGTGAGGGCGAAGAGTGTCACCTTTATACCAGAGGTTCCGGAATATAACATTTTATATATACATATAAATTACAGTATAACTATAGAAAAGAATTCTGTTCAACATTAGAAAGATAAATAAGAGTCGATTTGAAACATTGAACACTAACGAATGAAAGCCAGGTGGTTTGTGGGAGGAAGACAAGGTATGTGTATGGTGACAAGGAGATCATCCATGGAGATAGAAAGCAGTCATTTAAAGGATGTAAAAGAAAGTCCACATGCATATCTGAAGAGACATTCAAACTGGATCTTGCATGTAGAGGCACTTACGTGAAAGGAAGAAATGACAAATGAAGTAAAGGAGCTGAAAGAAGACTCCAAACAGCAACTGTAGAAGAAGCAAAGTATTATGATGAACTATGTAAGGACCTGGAATTGGAAAACCGAAAGCGTTGAAAATGCACGTCATTTCTCAAACCGAAAGACATGAGGTTTTCTTTTTAGTGAAAACTTGCAGTTATAACATCGAAGGTTTCTGTGGCCAAATCGTGAATGCTGCGGGAAGCATCCAAATAAGATGGCAGAGGCTGAGCCCGGTGGCGCAGTGGTGGAGTGCGGGACTGTGGTTCATGGGCTTGGTGGTTCAAATCCAGCAGCAGCTCTCCGGGAGCAAGGCTGGATCTCCCACTCCCACCAGAGGGCAGTGATGCCCCCCCCCAAAAAAAATGACAGAAATATACAAGAAGGGGTGTTAACCAGGTCAAGAAGTAGTAGCTGATCAAGGCGGAAGCAGTGCTGGAGGAAGAAATCTAAGCTGCACTGAAGGTATTAGCATAAAACAAGTCTTTAGGAATATACTGTTTCCACAACTTGGTGCAACATGGGAGGCATTGGCGAGTAACTAGAGGCAGCAACTTGCCAACTAGCTAGAAGAAAGGTGATTCAATAAGATGTGGAAATCGTCAAGCAGTAGAATCAGTAACATTAAAGAAAACAAAACCGTGCCATCAAATTCCTCCTGACTCACCATGACTCTGTGGGACAGAGAAGAACTGCCCTTTGGGGTTCTGAGGCTGTCAATCCTGAAGGAAGCAGGAAGCCTCCTCTTCCTCTCACAAAGTAACTGTGGGTCCAACCTTGCGGCTAGCAGTCCAACAAGTGACCTATTCCCAACAGCCCGGTGCTCAATTAATGGCACAGGTGAGTGAAAGCGTGCTGGAAATCTATCCACAATGCCTGCAGCCGTGCATCAACAGAGAGGCTCAAGTAACACGAAGAAGGGGACATGGTAAGAAGGATATTATTGATGGTGTCAGATAAAAAGCAAAGACTATCATGAGGGTGCTTCCTAGTGTTCTATTGACTATGCAAAGACTTTTGAGAGTGTGGATAATGAATTATGAAGAATGGGAATTCCAGAACACTTAGCTACGCTCATGCAGAATCTGGATATGGACTAAATAATAACTCAGAGTCGGTTATATACCAGAACCCCTAGTGGTGTAGTAGTGACATGTTGGGCTGTTAAGCACAAAGTCAGCAGGTCAAATCCACCAGCACTCTCAAGGAGAAAGATGAGGCATTCTACTCCCATAATCAGCTACAGGCTTGGAAACCTACTAAAGCAGCTCTACCCTGTCCTGCAGGGCCAGAATTGACGGAGTAAGTTTGGAGTGAGTTTGGAGGTTTGGAGATTATAGAACTAGATATAAAAGCTAATACTATGAAACCTATAGAGAAAAGAGGGAAAAATGTTCTGCAAGCATCATAAGGAGCTACTATGTGATTTTAAACCAGGAAAGGTCTATATCAAGGTTATATTATCTTACCATATTTATTCGCTCTATGTGTTGGGCAAATAATCTGAAAAAGTTTTTGTGTTTTGACCTGAAGAAGAATGTGGCTTTGAGATGGTAGGATGATTCATTAACAATCTACAATATTTAGATGGCACCAATTTGCTTGCTGGAAGGGAAGACAACTTGAGCCACTTACTGATGAAGACAAAAGACTGCAGCCTTCTCCATAAATTGCACCTAAAAACAAAAATTCTCACCACTGAACACATAAGCAACTTCATGATAAAGGGAGAAGAGATTGCAGTTGTCCAAATTTTCTTTTTACTTGGCCCCACAACCATCATCCATCCATCAAATGACATACTGCATTGGATAAATGTGCTGTCAAAGACACCATTAAAAGGTTATAGGGCAAATATGTCACTTTGAAGGTGAAGGTATGCTTTACCCCAATCATTGTATTTTTCATCACCTCATATGCATGTGAAAGATGGACAATGAATAAGGAAAACGAAGGAATTGATGCATTTGATTTATGTTGTTGGCAAAGATTATTAAATAAACTGTGAGCTGGCAGAAGAACAAACAAATATGTTTTGGAAGAAACACAACCAAATGCTCTTTAGAAGTGACAGGGCAAGACTTGGTCTCATATACTTTAGACATATCTCAGGAGGCATCAGTCCCTGAAAAAGGATTTCATGCTTGAAAAGGAGAAGGACCTTAACAAGAGGAACTGGCACCGTGACTGCAATAATGAGCTCAGGCACAACAATCATTGAACAAGTGCTACAGAATCAAATGAAATTGCTTGTAGGGGTTCTATGACTTGAAACCAATTGAATGGCATCTGATAACAATAATTAAGATTGCACAGGCTGAGCCCCGGTGGCATAGTGGTTGCGCGCGGGACTGCAGCCCACGGGATGGAAGTTCAATTCCAGCTCCACGGAGCAAAGGCTGGGCCTCCTACTCCTACCACCTGAAGGCAGTGATGCCAAAAAAAAAAAAAAAAGATTGCATAGTGTTCATTTCAAGAAAGATAAGTAGATCAATGGAATGAAAGAGAGATCCCAGAAATAAACCAAGAAATATAGGCACACTTGTTTGGGATGAAGAGTCAAAATTTTGAAAAATAGTCTTATGCAAATATATGAACTTCTATTCATGGCTTGAATCATAGATAATAACTCATAGTAGATTATAAACCAGGACCTCTAGTGGTGTAGAGGGTAATGTGTTGGGCTGCTAAGCACCAAGTCAGCAGTTCAAGTCCACCAGCACTCTCAAGGAGAAAGATGAGGCTTTCTACTCCCATAATCAGCTACAAGCTTGGAAACCTACTCTGGCAGCTCTATGCCATCCTGTAGGGCCAGAATTGACGTGATAACTGTGAGTTTGGAGGTTTGGAGATTATAGAACTAGATATGAAAGCTAATACTATGAACCCAATAGAGAAAAAAAGGGGAAACGTTATGGCCTTAGGTTAAACAGAAATTTTTTACATGTAACACCAAAAGTGTATCCATATAAATAATCATGTTTATAAATCATAATTAAATAAGTTTTAAAACGCCTCTTAAAAAACTATTATAATAGTGAAAAGAAAGCTACATACTAGGAAGAACATACTTTCAAAGCAAATACCAGATAAAGGACTTGAAGACAGACTATGTAAAAAGAGCTCTCAAAACTTTAGAACCAAACAGTCAATATATTTGAAAAAGATTTGAACAGATAGGAGGAATCTTCAAAAAGATCCTGGGAAATGCATATTAAGAAAAAACTCTCCATGGATTTCAGACATTCTTGCACCACTATGAACTCATGCTAACTTATTACATCATGCCTCAGCAGGGTCTACTTTGAGCCACTAAGAAAGATAAGACATCAGTTTGAAAAGAACAACACAAGTTCTCCTAAAACTGAAGCAAGAACAAACATCAGATTTATAGTGAAGTTTTGGTCAAAGAACGGTAAAATCACTGATGCTTTATAAAAGGTTTCTGGGACAATTCCCCCAAATAAATTAGCAATTTACAAATGTGTAACTCATTTGAAGTTGTTTTAAGAAAAGACAAGATGATATTGGAGAGAAAACCACAGCAGCAGATCATCCCCATCAATTTGTGAAGAGAAATTTAATCTCGTTCCTACCCTAATTGAAGAGTTTTAATGATTAACAGCAGAATAATATCTAGTATCATAGAAATCACAATTGGTTCAATTTACACAATTCTGATTGAAAAATTGAAGTTGAATGAGTTTCAGCTTAATATATGCTAAAACTGTAGTGCCCAGATCATCTTCAGACAAGATGAGAGTTTTCAGTGGAAAACAAATGGGATCCGTGGACATGAAGCATTTCTGGAAGACTTGTTAACAGAGATAAAACACGACTTTACTACTCGGATCCAGAAGACAAAGTACATTCACAGCAATGGCTTGCAGGAGGTGTGAGTGGTTCAACCAAAGCAGAAGCTGACAGGTCAAGAGCAAAGATCATGGCAGCAATCTTTGGTTTGCTCAAGGTATTTTGTTTGTCGTCTTTCTGGAGAGATAAAGAATCATCGCATCTGCTTATTATGAAAGTGTTTTGAGAAAGCTCAAAAGTTTAGAAAAATTTAGCAGAACAACTCTGGGGGAGCTTCACCGGAAGGCCTGTCTTTGGCACAAGGCTATTATTATTCAATCAACCCATGGAACAAAGACAACTGGGTGGGAGTTTCTATGAAAAAGCATCAGGCATCCACTTACAATCCTGATTTGGCTTCTTCTGACTTTCCTCTGCATACTAGTCTTTAAAAAAAAAAATCTTTAAAGGACACCTATTGCTCTTCAGTTAGTAATGTAAAAAAAAAACTGTATTTACATAGATAAATTCCCAGGATCCTCAGTTCTCCAGGAATAGATATATGGCTGCTATCATTAGGTATAAGAGTTTCTTGAATGTAATGGAACTTTTATGTTTTTATTTTTAATTTCATTATCAATGAACTTTTTGAAGTCTTGGAATATACGGATGGCAAATGAGCACATAAAAAGATGTTCACCAGGGAAATATAAGTTAAAATAAAACAATGAGATCTAACTTTATACTTATTAAGTGATCAAAAAAAAGAATAATACTAGTTATACCAAATTCTGACAAGGATGTGGAGGAATTGAAGCTTTCATATTCTGTTGGCAAAAATATGATCTGATAATCCACTTTGAAGAATAAGGTAGCAGGTTTTTACATGTACTACATAACCCAACAATTCCACCAAGTATTTACCCAAGAGAAAAGCATATGACTTGTACATTATGCTCTTAGCTGTTTTTATTTGTAATAACCCAAAACTAGAAATGGATTGACAATGGATGATTTATTTTTATAATGGAATATTTCAAAGCATCAAAAGGTAATAAATTATCGATACATTCCCAAACATGGATGAATATAAAATAAGACAAAAGCATAATATACATGCATAATGTATGATTTCATTTATATAACATTCCTTAAATGCTAGGTAATCTGTATTGACAGAAAACAGTTAAGTGTTTGGGGGATCAGAACAGAAAGGGAGCACTGGGAGGGATTACACATGGACAGTGGAAACATTTGGGGTGATAAATATATTATCTTCACTGTACCTATGACTTCCCAGGTGAATACCTATGTCAAAATTTAATACACGGTACACTTTTAATATGTACCATTTATTGTATGTCAATTACACATCAATTGGGGGAAAAAAACACTTTCAGGTTAAATGTGGTCTCTACTGAATGTGAGACTCTTTGCATTGCATTGCATAGTTATCAATCTCTCCACCCGCATGGTCACCTGTTCTAGCTATTACCTAGATAGTCTAACATATAAGGTAATATTTTTCCTCCTGGGTTCTGTCCGCTTTTGCTTATAAAATCTAAGATTGTATAGCTTTAAAATTTTAAGAATGATTAGTTTACTCTCACTTCTTAATCATTTTAAGATTATGCTCCAATTAGCTATCCCTTACAAAGCCTGACCCTCATTAGTGTAAGTATTGGCACTCTAGACCTCTCCTACTCTGCTCCTGCAAACTGGTGCTTTATGTGAGCAAGAGATTATAATTTCACTATTGTAAATATTAAAGTTTTTTATTTAATCACTTCATATATCAATTTCACAACCTAAATTATAATATATTACCTAATTTGCCCCATTTGGATTAAATACATTCAATGCTCATGGAAGCAGCAATCAAGAAATCAAACCACACATTGGATAAAGCTGCTGCACGAGGCCTCTTTAATGTGTGGAAGAGTAAGGATTAAGGTAAATACGACCCAAGCCCAGATATTTCCAATCCTATCACATGCACGTGAGAGCTGGACATTGAGTAAGAAAAATCACACAGGAATCGGTGTGAAAATTATTGAAAGTATCGCAGACTGCCAGGAGAACAAACCAATCTGCTTAGGGAAAAATACAGCCGGAATGCTACTTAGGCGTGAGGATGACAAGAATCTGTCTCGTGTACTTCTAACATTCTATCAGGAGAGAACAGTCCTTGGGAAAGGACCACATGTTTGATAAAATAGAGGATCAGCAAAGACAACAACAAAAAGAGAAAGACCCAAGGACTCAAGTGGAAAGCAAATGTTTTGAGAATGATGAGGGCAACGAATGTACAAATGTGGTTGATACAATGGATGGATGAATGGATGGATGGATGGGTTGAGATAAGAGTTGTACGAGCCCCCAATAAAATAATTTTTAAAGAGAGATAGAGAGAGACCCTCAAGGAAATGGATTGACACAGTGATTGGGGCAATGGACTCACACATAAGGATCATTGTGCAGAGCGGGCAAGAGCCGGTTGTGTTTCCTTCTGTTGTGTATAGCATAGAGTCAAGTGAGTTTTGCAAAACCAACTTGACAGCACCTAACAATTTATTGAGTTAACTATAAACCATGTTGAGTTAACTATAAACCTGATAAATAAATTTTAAAACTCTCTGGATTTTCGACCACAAGATCAATCAATACCTCTTAAAACTCACTTCCTCTGTAATTGTCTCTGTTTTGCTATCTGCTAGTTCATGAGTAATATAGATGATTGTTTTCTCTGGCAAGTAAAATTAGATATTTGAGATGCTTTCACAAGTATACACATTTTGTAAGCTCTGGGAATGTAAACACGTAACATTTTCCTCAGGTGGTTGTTCATACCTTTGTTAGAGCATCGTCATCATCGGACTGGTTGGGGTTGGGAATGTGGGGAGGGTCAGTACCACATCAACTGGGCATCCCTTTAAATCAGTGGTCCTCAAACTATGGGTCATGACCCCTTTGGAGGTCACATGGCCCTTTCACAGGGATCACTCTGTTCATAACAGTTGCAAAATGACAGTTATGTAGTAGCAACGAAAACAGTTTTATAGTTGTGGGGCGGGGGAACTTCACCACAACATGAAGAACTGTATGAATGGGTGGCAGCATTAGGAAGGTTGAGAACCACGACTTTAAACAATACGATGAGCTTATAGATATTTCTGAAAGTATCCCCAAGTAACTATAAGATGAAAATAAAACCAAAGTAACTTAGAGAAAAATGCTTCCCCCCTTAGAATCAGAGTACTCTACCTCCACTCAATTCCCCCCTTCTTCACCCATCTTTACTTTTTTCCCCCCGATAAGGCCTGAAGCACTTGACAAGCTTCTGGCTCAGCCTCAAGTAGTTCCTTTTGAAAGAAAATCACTGATGAGCAGATTAGAGCTGATTGGAGATATTTGCCTGGGGAATTTCCGAAGCTTTGAGAGTGGATGAGCCTCCCCCAGACCTGGTGAGCGTTGTTCGTCCTTCCCTGCTGCTGATTTCTATGGCTAGAGAAGCAGATTTTGCTCTGAGCATTAGTGATAAATGGCTTGAATAGAGGGGGATACTTCAACTTACTGGAGTTGTTTCAAAAAGAGAGAAATCTTGCACACATGCTCCAAAAGTACGTCTGTCTTTCCTGAAAGGAGGCCGGGAGAGGTCGTTGATGTTTGTGAAAGCAGGCAGCACGCTTGTCTTCCTACCCCGGGGTCCAGACCCTTCATGTGGAGAACTGGTGACAGACTGTCCCCTGGCTTTGTAAGACAAGTCTTGTGGGTGTTTCTCAGTACATTGTCAGAGAGGAGGAGGGGGAAAGGTCTACCAGGCTCATGCTGTGGAGGGCTGACCTTCGGAAACGCAAGGAGGCAGAAAAACCATCACCACCCCTGGTCATAGAGCGGATTCTGATTTCTAGTGATCATACGGGGCAGAGGAAAAGAGCTCCCTAGAGTTTCCCAGGCTCTGTATGACGGCAAGGACAGCCAGCCTCGTTAGACTCCCTCAGAACAGCTGATGTGTTCCAGGCACCGACTTTGCTGGTGATGGTCCAGTACTTAACCCACAGTACAGAGCACCACCAGTCACCTGGAGACAGCAGGAGGAAACGGAATCTTAAAACCTTACTCAGAGGCCTACAAACCCACATGGGGTCATTGGGTTAGGACGTGCTATCTCGGTCACTGAGGACAGCAAGAGTAGAAGCAGAGTGACACCTTGACTAGGTTCTATTAACGAAACATCAGGGCACATGATCTACCAGATGTGCAGTCACCTACTGCAGAGACCCCCAAACAAAATGTGTTCTTGCAGTCAAGCCCATACCTACTCCTGGTGATGCCGTGTGTCTCACATGCATCACTCCTGCAGGAGGCTCTTGGATATCATCTTTCCTGAAACAGATTGCCAGGCCTTTCTTCTACGGACGTTGAGTGGGTTTGAAACCCCAGCCCTCAGGTTTCGGAGTTAAGTGGAAATGCACTCGTAGCTAACATAGCTCAAATGAAGACTCATCGAGAGACCCTAGAAGGTACAGTGACAACAGAACAGGGACCATCCAAGTGGGATCTACCGGGTGAACCAGAAAACTTTTAAAATGATGTATGTGTTGATGCATACACATTAAATTGCATACAAAAGACCCGAAAAATAATAACTTATAAATTATCAAGGGTTCATGAGAGAGGAAAAGAGGGGTAGGAAGGGGGGAAATGAGGAGCTGATGCCAAGAGCACAAGTAGAGAGAAAATGCATTGAAAATGATGATGGTAATATATACACAAATGTGCTTGAGACATGGATGGGTATGTGGATTGTGATAACAGTTGTATGAGCCCCCAATAGAGCAATTCTTTTTTTAAAAACTGCATAAAGACACTTATTTTTAAATCTCCCTTCCTAAACTATGAGATCCTATTCCTCTCTGTATTTGGCAGATACTTTGAGTATGTTCTGTGGAGAAACCAGGCCCCCGGAGAAGGACATTGTGTTTAGTGCAGTGGAAGGTCCTTGACAAGGAGGAAATCTCTGCACAAGATGGACAGACGCAGTGGTGCCAACAGCGGGCTTGACTCTCCCGGTGCTTGGGAGGATGGCGCAGGACGGGCAGGTAGGGTTTCATGCTACCGTGCGCGCGCCGGCCGCTATACGTTGGAGCTGGCGCGTGTGCGTCTCACAGCAACCGTCTTTAAATCCGAGAAGACATCAGCACCCTATTCGTAGGTCATGCAAATCCCTAGGAAGGAGGGATGGGACGAGTATAGAGAAAACCCGGTTCAGACACTGGAAAGGGGGGTTCCTTTCCTGGCCTCGCTATGGTCGGTAAGAGGCTCCCGAAGACAAGAGGGGCTCCGGTTGCGAGGAGGCTGTGGAAAGGAAGGCCAGTGGAGCCACTGCTGGTTCTTTCTGCGAGATCAGGAGAAGGGTCTTCCCTAAGGAGAGCAGCTTTTCTTCAGTCTTCTCGCAGGTCCATCAGTCCCAGACCCTGACACTGGGTACTGACTCTGTCCCGCCTCATTCCTGTCACACTGGGGTTGCACACTCTCAGGGAGCAGGAGTACTTTTCAAGCTTTGTGTCATAAAAGTTCACTTGTTCACATTCACAGGCCACCTAGAGGCACGAAGAAATGGGAGACAGACAAGCAGAAGGGGGAGGGCACCTATCAACCTAACGTGGAAATATTCAAGTTACTGGAAACCGTTCTGAGCGCTCACTCTCAAGTGCCACGTGGGTCTTGTCCCAGAACCGCCACACAGTTCTGGCTCCTCTGGGAGTCAGTCTTGGTGCCCCAGAGCAGTGGTTGACAAACTTTGGAGACAGAAGAGCCAATCTTGTCCCGCCTCACAGCAATTTCAGAATGATTCAAGAGCCATAAATAGGCTTTAACGAAGAAATGGCATCCCTATTAGAGGAATAACACCCTCTCCCTGTCTCAGTGTTACTTCAGAGTCACCTGTGCCTATCCAAGGAGTTGCCGAGCACTCTGGGGCTGCACTTTTCCCACCCAGGAACTCGAGTATGATTGCCTATCCAAGGAGTTGCCGAGCACTCTGGGGCTGCACTTTTCCCACCCAGGAACTCGAGTATGATTCTCGAGACCGTTGGAGATGGTGGACATAAAATGTCAGCAGCCTAAGTCTCAGGACAGGAAGAAGGTCTCATACTTCTCATAAAATCGTCGTTGGTGAGAAGTCAAGGAGCTGTGGTTGACCCAGTGGCTCAAGCACTCCATTGCCAACTGAAAGCTTGCCGGTCACATCTGCCAGGCCCTCCCCAGGAGAAAGAGAAGGTGATCTGCTGCTTCTGTAAAGATGGCAGCCCTGGGAACCCTCTCATAAAGACCAAACTCACCACCTTTGAGTCGATTCCCACTCAGAGTGACTCTGTAAGACAGAGGAGAACTGCCCCCACGCGTCTCTGAGATTGAATCTTTACCAGAGTAGAAAGCCTCAGCTTGCTCCCAACAAGCAGGTGGTGAATTCCAACTGCCGATCTCATGGTTATAACTACTCGCGATAAATAACTACTCACTATGCCTTTCAGAATGCCTAGGGGGCGGTTTGACTCTGTCCTACAGAAGGGACACGACAGCGGCTTGGTTGGGTGAGTCTTGGGAGAGGTGTGGGCTGGGAAGCCATTCGGTCACCGAAAGGAACCTTGAATTTAGAGAGGAGAGAGAGAGACCATAAGCAGGACAGACACGAAGCGGAAATGATGTGTTGAAGTTTGGAGGGAGAAGTGTATTGACATTTACGGACTGCCTCAAAAAATCACATCAAGTGTTATCAAGAAAGGCTTCCTTGTATGTGGAGACTAAAATGCCTTGCTAGAACTCCCCTAAGGATTTCAGAAATACCAGCACATTCTTTAACTGAGTTGAATTCTGACACCGCTTTGGCAACTCCCTTTGCCTCCCGCCCCACATCCAACTCATCAGTAAGTCCTGTCAACTCTACATTCAAAAGATAACCCCAATGGCCTCATCTAGCACCACCATCCCAACCTGCTTCTGGAGCATCCCAAAAGTCTCTTCACGGTCACCCTGCCTCCTCGACGATCCATTCTCCCGCAGCAGCCACAGGCCTCTGCAACTCAGAAATATCGTTGTCCTTCCTCACCTGCCACTGGCTTCCCCCGCCATACTTTAGACAAAACGGAAACATCTGCACCAACAGGCACAGTCTTTCTGTCGCCTCATATTCTACCACTCCTGCTAGCACCCATCACACTCTGTGGCTCTGTCCTTCTGGAACCTACTAAGCTTACTCCCCTCTTAGCGCTTCTGGACCAGCTGTTGCTTCTGCTGAGAATGCTCTTTCCGGTCACCTTGCCATGCCTGGCTGCTTCTTGTCACTCAGATGGCAGTTTAGCCATCACAACTTCAGAAGGGCACAGAAAGTACCTGCTCTACGGCAGCTTCCCAATCACGGTCACATCCCGACGTGCCACCTTTATGCAATGCCCTCCACCACCTCAGAATTGCCCCTTGTTTGTTGGTTTTCATTCTTAGTCTCCCTCTCCCAGAACATACACGCCATGAAATAGAAACATATCTATCATGCTTATCCACTGTATCCTCAGGAGTCCTGCGTGTTGGACTGTGACGCATGTGGTTGACAACTTGAAACCACCAGCTGCTCTGAAGGAAAAACATGGAACTTTTTACTCCTGTAAACAGTTATCCTCTCTGAAGCCCATGGGGGCAAGGGAGTGGAAAGAGAGTGGAGGACGTCACTATGACTTGACATAGACTTTATGGTAGTGAGGGGGTTGTTTGTTGTTTAATCCTCAGACTAAAGATAGGCTGGGCACAAGAGTAACCAGACCCAGCCCACTGCCTTCAAATTACTTTGACTATCAGCAAGCCTACATAGGATAGCCAAGACCGAATCTTTAAAGGAGCAGACAGCCTCATCTCTCCCCGCCCCACCCCCCCTCCCCTCCGCAGAGTAGCTAGTGAGTCTGAACCACTAACCTTGTGGTGGGCAGCCAATACCTAACCTATAACACCACCGAGATTGCTTGGAAAGAAGAAAACGCAGTGCCAACGAGTGGATTCTGGTGGAAATCAGGGTAAAAATCTTTGTGGGAGTTGATAGTTGTGTCAGTCCGGGTAGACTAGAGAAACAAAATCATAGACACGTATATGGATATAAGGGAAAGGTTTATATGCAAGAGGAATGCAACATTGAGAAACCATCCCAACCCAGTCAAAAGTTGTAAGTCCGATATTAGCCCATACGCCTGACATCAGTCCAAAAAGCCTCTTTCTGACTCACAAAGTCACAGGTCAGTGGGTGCAGAATCCTGGCGCTGGCAGGGGTCTCCCCATGACTCCTCACTCCCAGGGCTCAGGGTCCATCAACAGCATCCAGTGGTGGTAGAAGCAACTCAGCGCTGTCAGGGCTCTCCACTTGGCTTCTCCACCATCAGAGGTCTGGTTCCATCAGGGTAAGGCCGTGTGGCTTCTCTTCCGACTACTTTAGCTCCCGGGATGCTGCCGTCTTGCCTTGTCCGTAGTTCATCATCTCTGAGACTCACTTGCAACAACTGGGGAGATAGCTTCTCATCTCCAAGAGGAAATATCGCGAGATTTCCCAGAAGTCTCAGGAGAAAGCTGTGCCCACACAGAGGCCTCATTGGCTACTCAATGGCTATGTCCAGATTAACAGTCTAGACTCCACCCTTACATCTCAATCATGAAATTAACGTAAGCACATGACCGCCACAATAGCCTTCTCGTTCTCCCTCAGAGCAACTGATGGGTTTGAACCACAAACCTTGTGGCTTTCAGGCCAATGCTTACCAAACAACATGACCAGAGCTCCTTTCACACAGAATTTTAAATGAAACAAGCAAAAACTCAGTGCCAGAGAACCAATCCTGAGTCATAACAACCTTCCAGGACAGGCTGAAGCTGCTTTCTAGGGGAGGAGAAGGCCCAGCAGAGCAGCAGATGGCTTCAGACTGCTGCAGTGCACAGCCCAATGCACAGCCGACGGTGCCAATGGGGCGACAGCAGTCCAAAGGAGGTATTCAAGAAATACTTGTTGAGTAAATAAAATAATGAATAAGAGGGAATGGTACGGGGGTTGGACTCTGGTCTGTAGAACTCTTATCCCTCATCCTACTTTGTTTGAATCAAACTCTTCAGTGCTGTAAGCCCAAATCAATTCCTTTTCCACTCGGGTCACATGACTTTCCCTCTGACTGAGAGGGTCGCAGAGAGAGTAAAGGAGGGGTGGACAAGTGAGCATGGTTCATTCTAATGGGGCATTTTGCCTTGAGGGTTCTTGCAACCTGCTGCCTCAAAAGCCAACCAGTCCAGGATGGCACATGGGGACCTGGGAGATCAGAGTGGAAGTACTCTGTGGTTCTCCGAGATGATGACTCTTTCCTAGAGCAGAAAACCTCCTCTTTCTCCCATGGAGCTAGTTTCGAACTGCTGACCTTGCAGCTGGTTGGACACCAAGGTGTCACCACTGTACTACCAGGGCCTCTCAACCCTGCTGCCTTTCCCTGAGCACTTCCTGTGAAATGCTCCCCTTGCTTCTTAGCTTACATTACATGAGCATATGGCTCCCGCCAAAAATAATTCTTCATCCATTGTTCTAAACAATGCTCTGAAGAGTGTAGAAACTCATTTAAGAAGTGGTTGAATACGGGCTGAGCCCCGGTGGCACAGTGGTTGTGTGCAGGACTGTGGCCCACAAGGTTGATGGTTCAAGTCCAACAGCTCTCTAGGAGCAAGGCTGGGCTTCCTAATCCCCCCAGGGCAGTGATGCCCCCCTCAAAAAAGAAGTGGTTCAATAAATGAAAAACAAATGGATATTCAGCAAAATGAAGAGCTATGCTGCTGAATTCTGCAAGAGTGAGTCAACAATGAAGTCAGGTAAAAACCGAGACCTTCCTGGGTTCATGGATTCTCTGTGGGTGTAAACAGCCCATGTCTCCCATTGCCAATCAGGTGCTTTGGTCTGTACAAAGTTAGTTTCGTCTCTTTTTTCTTCTGTGCATTCTGGACTCCAAAGGCAATAGCAAGGCATGAATTGGGATAAATATATGCCCAGTGGGAAGCTAGCCAGGAATTGCAGCTTAAGTGACATTCATTTTGTTTGGCCAAGAAAGACTTGTTTCAGCACCCCAGTGCTCAAACACCAGTTCACCTGGTTGGTGAAGGTTTCTTGTGATTTTATTGAAATGATCCTCCCTAAACTTCCATAGTAGCTGCCCCCCTAGAGTTTGGTTTGTGATACCAGCTCTTTTTAAAGTATGCAAAAGAGCTAAAATAATGTTTTGAAGAGTGAATTTTCAAAAGGGATCAGCAATTCCACAGGTTACTCCGGCTTTTTTCTCCATCTGCTGTGACAGCAGGTGTGATTTCACAAGCCCACTCCCATCAATCATCCTCACCCAACCTGTCTCTGGTGCCTGACAAGGTGTTTATGTGCATAACATGGAAACCATCACTGGATCTTGTGAGCCAATAAGGCTGCCTTTCAACAATACCGATGCTCCGAAGGAAGACTTCCATGGAAACCTAGGTGCTGCTTGCAGGTGGATGATTCATTCCACGGCAGCAAACTCGTCCTCTTCCAAGGCTGCATTCTCAAGTTTCTTCAGGGATTAGTCAGATGCTATGATTCACAGTCGACTCTGTGGGGGTGGACAGAAAGATAATGAAAGATCCCTGGTGCCACAGTGGTTAAGTGCTCTGCTGCTATCTAAAAGGTGGGCAGTGTGAGCCCACTTTGGGGGATAAAAGAGAAAGATGTGACAGTCAGCTTATGTGTTAGTCTGGGTTGACTAGGGAAATAAAACCTCGGACAGGCATGTAAATGTAAGAGAGAGCGTTCTAACAAAGAGGAATTGTATACTTAGAAAACATCCTAGCCCAGTCCAGATCAAGTCCATAATACTCATACTAGCCCACAAGTCTGATACCAGTCCATAAATTCCTATACAAACATGCAGCACATGCAATAATGCAAAATGCAAGAAGATCACTGGCCAGTGGGTGGAAAGTCTGGTGGATCGAGTGGTGGCAGAAGCATCTCCAGGGCTCTCACAAGTCTCAGGTTGGCTCCATGGGGCTTGGTAATAGGAAGGTGAAGCAGAGAGAAGGGGAGGCCACGACCTCCAAAGAGCCAGCTATCTCCCTTGTCCTCCAATCAAACCACGGCCTGATTGACAGGCTAAACTCCACCCCTTCACTCTTCATACCCTCAAGGGGATTGTGTAACTAGCACAGCTTTCATAAGCATTTACAGCAGAGGAAGCCCTAAGGGGCAGTTTGACCTACCATGGGGTTGTTGTAAATGCCAACGAACTCAGTGCCAATAAGTTTGGTATGGAGTTTACAAAGGAACAAAACATTCTAGTGGAAAACAGCAAAAATTGGAGAAAGCACTGGCCAAAACTGGAATAGGAAATGCTCTACCCAAAGCAAATTTATACTTACATGTACAAAATGTGGCTGCTGCATTTCAATGTTTTTGCCTTATTAGATTAGTGTCCTAACTTGTGGCCCAAGCACTTTAGACATGTCAAAGAATCTTAGGACTCATAACACCATGAGCAATTGAGGTGGGTAATGACCTTAGAGTGAATTTGTTTCAAATGCATATCTTCCAAGTAAGAAAACAGAGGCCCCAAATGTGGGGAAGCCTGTCAAATGATCCACAGTAAGAATATGACACATAAATGAAAGAACTCTAAAGTTTCCAGCCTCTTGACCTGCTGATCTTTCAGCTCCTTGACAGTGCTTTTCCAAATGTGTCAGTAACAGTCTTACTCATCATGCACACGTCTTCTTTAAGTGTTCATTTTAATGTTAATAATAGCAAAGAATAGAAACAAAAGGCCCAAATGATAGCGATTCAATCAAAAATGCAACATTAACTCAATAAAGGAGAATTCAACAATTAAAGATAACAATACTATAAAGTGTATTCAAATATTATTCACATTATAATCTTAAATGGCAAACAAACTAAAAATCACAACTCAAGCCATTTGAACATATAAACATATGCAGACAACAACCAGAAGATGAAATTTGCTAAAATAAATTAGAGTAGAAAGACTTGGACTGAGCCCCGGTGGCGTAGTCATTGTGTGCGGGACTGTGGCCCACAGGGTTGGCTGTTTAAATCCAGCAGCAGCTCTCCAAGAGCAAGGCTGGGCCTCCTCCTCCTCCCACCAGGGGGCAGTGATGTCCACACACAAAAAAAGGAAAGACTTGATTATTTGTTACTAGTCTTTTAAAGTGGGATGATATTCTCAGAGAGTCTGTGGATGGTACAAAGGGTTAAATGCTGACCTCAAAAAAACATAAACAAAATAAAAACTCACTTCCACTGAGTTGAAGCCGATCTATAGTGATCCTGTAAGTCAGGGTAGAATGTCCCCTGTGAGGTCCTGAACTACAACTCTTTATGGAAGTAGGAAGTACCATGGAGCAACTGATGGTTTTGAACTACAGACTTTGTGATCAGCAGCCCAACGTAACCAT
Organism: Nesogale talazaci; assembly: GCA_004026705.1. Taxonomy (NCBI): domain Eukaryota; kingdom Metazoa; phylum Chordata; class Mammalia; order Afrosoricida; family Tenrecidae; genus Nesogale; species Nesogale talazaci. The sequence goes on from PVJH01006022.1 coordinate 105,533, forward strand.
TATACCACCAGTGCTCCTCATAAGTGTTTAGCTCATAACCAAAGAGTCAATGCTTCAAACCAATCTAGAAGGACTCTGCAGTATAGCACTGATGAAACATACAACTTTCCTCTAGTTCTTTAATGTTTCTCCTGCCCCTACCCCCACTAGCATGATCCCAATTCTACCCTACAGATTCTTCTTGACCAGAGGTGTACACTGGTATAGATAATAGCTAGAAACACATGGAATCCAGGACAGATAAACCCCTGTGGGCCAATAATGACACTAGCAATACCAGGAGGGGAAGGGGAAGGTGGGAAAAAAGGGGGAACCTATCACAATAATCTACATATAACTCCCCTCCCTGGGGAATGGACAATAGAAAAGTGGGTCAAGGGAGTAATTGGACAGTGTAAGACATGGGAAAAAAAAGTAATAATTTATAAATTATCAAGGGCTCATGAGGAAGGGAGGGTTGAGCGAGGGAGGGGGGAAAATTAGGAGCCGATACCAAGGGCCCAAGTCGAAAGAAAATGTTTTGAGAATGATGATGGCAACAAATGTCCAAATGTGCTTGACACAATGGATGGATGGATGGATTGTGATAAGAGTTGTATGC